>JAOUQZ010000024.1:6675819-6707187 GCA_028564935.1 Neosilurus hyrtlii
GGTGGGGGGGGGGGGGGGGGGGGGGGGGGGGGGGGGGGGGGGTTGGGGGCTGAAACGCATGAAAATGCTAACGGATAAAAGACCAAACGAGTAATAAGAGCAGAACACTCAACTAAAAGAAGTAACAGAGTAAGAATCCGATTTAAAGGAGGAAAGGAAGTGAGTGGGGAAGGTGATGAGCGCAGTGTGTAGAATGTCTCCAGCTTAAAGCAGGTATTTGGCAGAGAAATAAACGTACTCAGCTCCAAGTAGTCGTTTCAGTGCTAAAAGTTGAATTTTTTTCCTACAATTAGGAGGTTTTGTTTTTTTTTTGTTTTGTTTTTTTGTTGTTGTTTTTTTGGAGGGGGAAAAACTGGCTATATTTCCTGAGAACCATGCTGGTTATTGAGCAGACGACAGGAATACATCGATAACCGACGGCATGGCCGAACACTGATCAGTATTTCCCAGAGATACACCGCATCGTCTTCATCCACAACGGTTTCTGTAGATTTTTATTTATATATTTGTTTTTTTTAAAACTTTTTTCTTTTTAATATTTTTATATTTTTTTTTCTTCGTTTTATAATTTTTTTAAAGGTTTTTGTGCATTTTTGTTTCTCATTTAAAATGAAGGAAGAATGAGTGTACGTTTCCCCCCTTCGAAAGTCTGTAAACAAGAGGAACCCAATGTGGCGCCTCCAAAAAAGACCAAAGTAATCGAAAGCCTATCTTCAAAGTGCTGTTTTTTTGCGAGTCACAGCTGTGGCTACAGTTTCTTTAGACTGCAGAATGCTAAATTCTTTAGTTTTCTTTTAAAACAAACACACACACAAAAAAAGAAAGATAAATCGGTGCAATACTCATTTAACGTGTAATATCACCATCAGGTAATCCTAAAGGTCAGCATCTTATCTTGATCTCGGACTCCACAATACCACGATAAGGTAGGCGTACGTCAAGGCATAGTAGAGCGCACACACACACACACACACACACTCTCGCAAACACGCATACGCATTTTTAAGAACATCCTTGAGTAAACATCTACACTGGAACTGTCGGCTCCCTCGATATTGCAGAGTTATATACTGAGAAAAACCACATTCAGTGCAAAGTTTAAAAAAAAAAAGAGAAACGAAAAAAGCTCCAACATTGTCAGCAAACACGCATAAAAAAGTAAAAGAACTGGAATTCAGATAAACATGAATAAGCTGAAAGATTTTGTTTTTCCTGTATGTCTGCATGAAGAGCACAACCTGGAAGGTTTAAAACGCATCCTTTCACATTATCACATTGGCCTGCATGATTCAAGTATTTACACTGATATGTTTTTGTTTTTGGGCTAAAACAAAGTGGACATATGTGCAGAGAGGAAAAAAAAAAAAAAAAAAAAAGTCGTAACTTACTTCCACAGGTTGACCCCGCCTTATGATTAATATTATTACGCTTGTAAGTGAAGAAACTAGTGCCTTTAGATTTTTTTTTCTCCATAAAGAATCTATATAGTCATGATTCGGATGAGCTATGCCACGCTGAGGTCACAGGGTTTTTTTTTTTGTGTTGTGTTTTGATGCATTACATGGAGTCACCGCTTCCTGTCATGTGATCCACGGGCAGGAAAGATGCGATAGAGGAGGGGCTGCTTAGCCGGTTACCCCCCTCAGGGCAGGTGGTGGATCCCCACAGGCTGCTGGAGTAGCTCGGTGCCCCCCACAGTGAGGAGGATGAGTGCAGCTCACCCCCACCGCTGCTGCTGGAAAAGGCGTCCGACGAGAGTCGTCTCTGAGAGGATGCCAGTGCCTGCCAGCCTGCAGGCACGCACATCGACTGGCCTTGTGCAAAAAAACGATTTATCTCCTCCTCGCTTGCAAAGTCAGCCAGGATCGTAGTGTTCCCCAGCACACACCTGGAAGAAAAGGCCAGCGAGTCATCGCACACTTAAGCGGCGATTACAAGGAGCCAGTGAACGACCCGTAGTCCATACTTACATGTGCAGTGATTTCTGAGCCTTTGCCGCCTCCTCCTTCGAGCTGTAGCAGACGAGAGCATTACCGTGTGGTAGGTTCAGGTGGAATGTGATGAGTGGACCGTGCTGCATGCACAGAGTACGCAGGGTGGAGCCATCAATCTGCAACACACACACACACACACACACACACAGGTTTTCCTTCTATGTATTTTCAACTCTGTGGTGAAAGAGGAGCATAACAGAGCGCCCCTGTGTGTTCTTCCACAGTGAGGAGTTGATGTACAACAAACTACCTGAGGTGTGAGATTCTTGAGAACGAGCCAGTTGGTTCTCCCTGAGCTGCTTTCACCCCAGCTGGAGCCTGTAAAAGAAAACATTCACACACTGGTTGAGGAAATGCTTGATTCACTTCATGTTTATTACGTCATGCTCAGTATTTATATGAATAATACACTATTCAAAGCAATCATTAAATCGAAAATTTTTTTCCAAGTCTGTTTAGATTCGTGACGTGTCCTCCTACTCACCTGGGGTGTATCTGGGTTCGGAGTTGCCCCAGGCACCGAGTCTCAGTGCGCCATTGCCCCAGGAGGAAGGCTGTTTCTGCCCAGTGAGGCCGGGCGGGGGACGGGACGGAGCCGAGACGCCTTTAGACGACAGAGGAACCTTCCACAGCTCATGAGCTAAAGAAGAGTTAGACACTGAACCAGGAGACCATTTAGAGTCGCTGTTTCTGGCTGCACAGAGAGACAAAACAAAAACAGTCATTCCACATGACATTTTAATTGTGTCTAGCATTAGAAATGGTTAAATGTAGAACAAAGGGTAAAATCCCAGGAGCATTATCTGTATATTATATTTTCAGACCACAAGACCAGCCCCCTGTGTATAAATTCATCTTTGTAGTTCTGTCTACTTGTTTTTTAATTCAAATAAAACAGTCAAAGATTAAAACCAGTGATCACGCAGAACGATCAAGCAGAATGCAATGTATTACTGCAGCTACCTTGACACCCATCAGCATGGCTGTGATACATAGTAAGCACTAGGTGGAGCTTTAACTCAATAAACAATCACGAAAAAGGGAGCAGGAACGACATATCTTATCTGATTACTATCTGACGAGCAACAGTAACACCTAATATTTTTTACACTAGATTATTTTATTTATATTAAAACTACAACAGGCCTAATGGTGGCGTTATGGTTAGCACATATGCCTCAAAACAAGAAGGTCCTGGGTTCGAGTTCCGGCCTCAGTGAAGGCGTTTCTCTCTGGAGTTTTAATCTTCTCCCCGTGCTCGTGTGGGTTTCCTCCATGTACTCTGGTTTCCTCTCACAGTCCAAAGACATACACATTAGGCTAACTGACTGTTCTAATTTGATCCTAGGTGAGAGTGAGTGTTAATGGGTGTGTGTGTTGGTGCTGCAATGGTCCAGCGAGCTGTTCAGGATGTACCCCGACTTCGGTCCATGTCAGCTGAGATAGGCCTCGGTCTCCCTGCGACCCTAGTAGGATTAAACGGTTCGGCAAATGAGTGAGCAAGCTTTCGTAGCTATTGTGCTGTTATGGTGATTCTACACTTGGTTACTGCTTTGCTGAGTGTAATGGATGCAATTAGTGAATAACACCCCCTGAACAGGGACACAACCAGACAAAGACGGACAAATAACTAAGCAGGACAGCTATGACAAGCAATAAACATTAACTGGCGGACAAGTACGTTCATTATGTAGCCCATACAGTGTTCACCGGGCTTTTCATCTTCAAGAAGAAAAAAAATAAATCTACTTCATCCATTTTCATACATCAACATTATTCATGATTGTTTACTTCATATGATCTTCATATGATAACTCGTATCTCGGAATGCTGCGGCATCAAGATGAAAATCCAACGTGGCGCATCCTACCTGAAGTGCTTTGTGCTGTACTGCTGAGGGAACTACTGTGGTTGGAGGCACGAATGGATGTCCAGGCACTGTTGGAAGGCAGCGTGGTGTTTAGTGATGAGGATGGCCCTGTTTAAAGATAAAAAAAGGTGTTACGACATGCTGCATGAGGCTGAATCTCCATAAACAAGACTGCTGCTTTCGTCCTGGATACTATTTTTAAATTCAGCTTATTAGAAATACCCTGATCATACATCATACCAAGCATTAAAATTAAAGAGAAATGGGGTTTCTGATCTGTAACGTTTGCTATAAAGCCTCGTGAAAGATTCCCTAAGTTCAGAGAATTTGTATATATTTATGAATGAAGATTTTAGGTGGGGAGCATTTGTGAAGATGTGGCTTTTTAAATCAACGTGTAATTAATACACCAATTTTTCTTCAACTGAAATACTAGAGCTACTAATACCATCCAGGGGAGAAAAAAAATCCCATTAAGAGCTCACTGTATTCACTGGAACACAATGTACAAGATTAAAAGGACGTCACAAAAGGATCCTCCTGCTTTAACGTGATGTTTTCAGGATGCTCGCTCAACATCATATTTTCAGGATGTTCACTCGCTCATGTGCTGCACCGACTATTAGGGTCACAGGGAGGCTGGAGCCTAACCTGGCCAACTTTAGTCAAAGGCAGGGTACATCCTGAACAGCTCACCACTCCATCACAGGCAACACACAACCATTCACACACTGTCACCCCTAGGGTCAATTTGGAACAGCCAGTTAGCCTAATGTGCATATTTTTGGACGGTGAGAGGAAACTGGAGCACCCGGAGAAAACCCACGCATGCATGCATGAGGAGAATATGCAGACTTTACAGAGATATGCCTGAGCTTGAGAATCGAACCTGGGACCTTCCTGTTGTGAGACGGATGTGCTAACCACTACACTAATGTGCTAACTTTCCAGTGAGGGAGTAAAACCTTCGGCTGTGTGACTTACGCAAAAGAAAACCTGGACAGCAGTCACCTAAAGTTTTAGAATATTAAACCTTTCTTAAATTAGGTCAAGACCTTAAACTCCAATAAACTAAAACCCTTTCACAGGAAGGAATGTCCAGACATTTCACACCAGGTGGCCAGAAGTCTGACCATCTGCTACAGAGAAGGTTTAATGAAGGCTAACACATTGAAAGAACATTTGCTTGTGTATTATAGTTTGAGTATTGGGTCTGTGCATTATTAGGCAGTAATAAGACTGATATAGGTGGTACATTTGCCTGTAACATCAAACAATTCACAGGTTTAGAGTGCGAAATGGGAAGGCAGCTTCCCTAAACAGCATTACTCTCGTACTGGTACTTACCATTGTTCCTGTCCCTGAGGTGATCAACATCCCGCACTGTGTTAATAGACAGGTTGTTAATCACACTGCCAGGAGTGACGAACGGGTCCGTCTCAGGGTCGATGTTAGGGTAACCTTTCCATGGCTCACCGGGACGAAACTCTACAAAAAGACAGACAGACATTCACGATGCATCCCATCATACACACTCTGAGCTTTCATGATTATTACTATTACATCAAGACAACAAGGCATGAATCCATGTCTGCTGCACCGGGTTCTGCTCATCGACAACATTTTCGTTCCAAAAAAAGGTAGGGTACCCTACATGTCCTGTAGGTGTAACATTATACTATTCTAGATCCAGGGTGTAAGTGGTAAATAGGATAAACCTGGGATTTGGTCTAGTCGTGTCATCGGGTGCAGACAACTAGAGGCCCCCCACTGGGGGGAAATCACACCTTTGTTGACCTTGACCTACAGTAAGCACATTTTAGGCTCTGGTCCCAAATTAGTGCCCTGAAAATGTTTCACAGTAATACGGCCAGCAGTTCTTCACATATAGGTGTGCGTCGCCACAAACAAATGCACAAATTGATACAAGTGAAACAATAGGTTGTGATAGCTACACTCTCACGGCTGGTAAATATTCCTCTGAGACTTGGACAGTGTTCCGACGTCTTATATTTTACACAATTATAGTTTTCCTTGTTGAAGGAAATAAATGTAGGCCTTTTTTTTTTATTAGACTCGCCTTTTTTGTATTCTTTTGTTCTGTATTAATCCCACAAGGGAAATTATTGCCTCTGCATTTAATCCATCCAAAGTGAGCGCACACATACTCGGAGCACCAGGAGAGCGGGTAGGGGTTAGGCGCCTTGCTCAAGGGCACTTCAGCCATGAAGGTGGAGCTCACTTCCCCACCACCACACATTTTTCCTGCTGATTCGGGAATCGAACCAACAACCTTTTGGTCCCAAAGCCATTTCTCTAACCATTAGGCTATGGCTGCCCCCATACTGTGCCACAAACCAAAAACCTGTCCACGTACTGCAACCAGAGTTTAAAATGTACTGACTTATGCATTGATGTAACCAAGTACACACACTAAAGTATTTTGATAATACAGAAAACAAGAGGCATCCAAACCTGGTGGCCAGTTGACGGAGGATGCATGAGGTGATTTGGCACGAGTGGGCCAGCCATCCCCCACTGAACCAGGGGGGCTGATGGGAGAATTACTGGAGTTTATAAAGTCATATGGACCAAAGGGAGGGTCATCAATCCTCAGTGAGGACATAGCACCTGCAGGACACAATACCATTAATGTTATATTATTTTGAGCATCTCTGTGTACGTATAGTCTATTACACCGTACAACCCTTGTTGCGCTGAATGGATTTAGGATATTTCACCAGTAAGCAGCACAATAAGCTGTTGTGACTGATAAAAAACTTTAAATGCACGATATTTCGACTCACCAGGTTTGCTGGGGTTTTGATCGAGTGGCGAGTTAATGGAAACATCCATGGCGGTCCACTTCTTGAGACGGGACTGTGGCTCTTTGAAACCAACACTACCAATATCAGGATTGTTTACATTCAAGTTTGAGGCCAAGCCTGTTGGAAGGACAGAGACAGACGGTCGAGACGTGTGTGTACACAAACTTATTAAAGAAATAAAGTCGGGCTGCTTGCCTGCACAGGATCACCCACCTAAAGGGAAGTTGGTGAAAGAGTTGAGAGTGTGTTGTTCTTTGTGCAGGTCAGGCGTGTTCAGGCTGATGAAGCTGTCCATGTAGGGTTTGGGCTGGTGCAGTGTTGCAGGCTGTGGAGGGGAGTGTTGCTTCAGCAGGGGAGGATCCACGTGACGAGGAGGCGGGACCATGGCACCCACGGGAAAACCACGGACCTGAGAAAATAAACAAAGCTTTCGTGATTTAATTTTTACAATAAGCTGAAACTTCGGTGATGACTTTCAGACTTAATGCAATATAAAGAGGGATGCTTCATAGTAAAGGAGTTTCTCAGTGTCGTCTCACACACTGAATTTATCTGAAATATACTGTACTATGTACCAATCAGAACTAGTCATGTGATACGTCATCCAATCCAGTTACACATCACAGGAACTAAAGCCAATTCTTTCCTTCTATAATTACATCATAATTGACGTAAGCTGCATTTTACATACTTTCTTCTTGCGTCACAGTCTGAATGTGGACATGACAATTTCAGACTTGATTTTATAAAAGAATAAGTAAATAAATAAATCTAAAATACTTAGTGCATGTGGGAAAATTTTCTTTGTTTAGCATGTATAATTATCTTAAAATTTTAAAAACAAAACGCTGATAAAAATATGAGACACTACAAACACAACACAGACAAAAGTTTACTGACACCTGACCATAACGCTCATACGTGTTTCCTGATGGCTGGATCCCAGGTTCTGCTCCTCTTAACTGTCATAATAAACACTCAGCTGGGAAGGCTCTCCATTCGATTTTGGAGTGTGGACCGATTAACCCTAAAATCATTTTATCCATTATAAACGAAGGCTAGTCTTTTGGCTACTATGCAGCAAAAGTGCCTAAAATAACACGGAGAGCCAAGTGAGAAGTCTGAGGATGTGGCAGAATAACATCGTCTCACCTGCTGTTCTTGGGTTTGTCTGTTGTTGCCAGTCATGACTCTCTGATTCTGCGCTTTCTGCTGGATGAGGAGACGCTGCGGCACACAGAGGAGACGACGTGAACCCGGTGGAATAAACAGTACAGATATAGCGTCACTCTAGCATACCATCCTTCATGATTTAATGGTTTCACCAACACACACTGTTTACATGAACATCAGTACTTAATTTACTCGTAATAACTTTAATCTACGTCAGCCATTCAGTTGCTGTTTTTTAAGCACTAATGGTGTTTGTGGGGCGATAAGCAATTCCAAAACGATGCTCACCACAAACATGTGATTAAAAAGTCTAAGCAGTACAGAGGACGATTGGTTTACCTGCAGCTGATTTATTTGATTAAGCTGGGACAGCTGGTTGAGCTGAGAAAGCTGATTGAGCATAGCCATCTGCTGAGGACCAAAAATTGTATTCAGACCTGTATTATTGGGTGGATACTTCAACAATGACGGAGGGACCTTGGGAGAAAAGGTATACACACACACACACACACACACACACACAGAGAGAGAGAGAGAGCATGCAAATTATACAAACTATCATTAATTTGAAATACGAATATAGCCTTTTATTCCCCTCTAAACTATAAATCACTGGACAGAGACCACTGTTTTCACCATTTTCAATGCAGCAGTGAGTGTGTATTTGTATGTGGGTGTGTGGTTCTTGCCATTGCAACATTCTCAACAAAACCCTCAATACTACTCCTAGGGTGAGAAATAGTCCACCAACCCAAACATCCAGATAATAGTAGCCTTTAGCTAAAAACTGACACATAAGAGACGTCACTAAAACACCGTAGCAAAAATACTGAGCTGTAGTTTCTGTCTCTAATATAAAGAAACGACAGTATTGTGATTGTATCTGGAGAAAAGTCCGATGCTGTCGATACCTGAGAGGGGAGCAGTGGAGGAGGCACTTGGTTGCGTAAATTGGACTGAGTCGAGTTCAGAGGTTGTGCTGGAGGCTGCTGGGTGTTTCGGCCTTGTGCTGCTGCATTTCCACCACCGTACATGTTGACATTCTGCAAAACACAAAACAAACCAGCCTTAGCACACGGCAAAGTAAACGTCCCTAAAAAGCCGTGAACCTTAGTCTCAGACCAGACGATGGTCACGACACCTTCACTTGAGCCCAAGTGTGGGTGGCGACTCACCTGCCTGCCTGAAGCAGGGTTAGAGGGGGCAAAGCTCAAGCTTTGTGCATTTTGTTGCTCGTCCACTACGGGGTTATCGTAGGGCAGCGAGAGCTGAAGGCAAACAGAGATGAAGAGGGTGGAAGCCAACAGAGGAAAGCAGCCACACACAGAAGAGAAACGGAGAGTTAGTGCCAAGCGGGAATGCTAATATGTAGCAGATTATTACATCACGTTGGTGTTTTAGGTAAAAGTTAGTGTTTTAGGACTTATTAATACATGATCAGGGTTTCACCCAGCAGGTTCCCAAATTTTTCATTTCCTGCTTTCAATTTCCTCAAAATGCCTTTTATGCTGTGCAGCCTTCTAAATGAAATACCAGCTCCCAAATGCTGCATGCTTTAAAGGGCCACAGTAATACACAATACATATTAAACACTGCAGTACGCAGTGTCCAATTCCCAGTATCCTCTCAAATACCAAGGCCTCAACAGTTGAAATATTGCACCATATTATTCATAACCAACATGCCAAGATAGCTTAACCCGGTGTAATAATCACAAGGCTACTTAAATGTAACCAGTAGCAGACATGCATCCCCCAGCTCGGAATACACAGTCCAGCACAGAGGGCAAAAAAATCAAGGTGAAGCTCATGACCTACAGCAGGGGGCGCTACAGAAGGCATTAAAGCTGGTCAGTGAAGCAGAGAAACAGCACAGCTGTTTTAACATTAAAAGCTCACTGACCTTCTCCATGTATGAATTGCGATCGATAGGCGGTGGATCTTTGTGGATAGGGTGGCGTGACACTGATGGCATGTTAACACTGTGTTTATCCACATCCATCCTCTTATCCATCATTCCTGCAGATAAAAAGACAGTCCACGGCTGTAATCAAGGAATCACTTAAGTGGAATGCAAAAAAAACAAAACAACAACAAAAAAAAAAAAAAACAGCCCCACCCACTGATGTTAATTTGAAATGCATGCTAATTTTTCACCTGCATTTGCATACAAATCTGGCATGTTTGGTGTATGTTTACAAATCTTCTGTCATGACACCATCTGAACCTGAGCTTCTGCCCTGTACAGTATTACAGGTCTCGCTAGTGTTCTAACAAACACATTAACACTTACTGGTCTAGGAATCAGCAGCTGTTTGCCTCATTTATATACGATTTCTCTGCATTTGAGCAGAAAGCAGCTTTTGGCGCACGTTTCACAACGACGTACTTGTGGAACTTGGGTTTTATTTGTTTTAACTTTGGTAATGTAGCCACATAACTATGAATATGCAAATTGGTTTCCCAATGTATGGGCTGGTTTATTTTATTTGCATGACCATGATGTACTTTTATGTACAAAATATGCCACATGAAAACCTAGAAACGAAACACATTTGGTTAAAACGGTTAACAGGGTCCACAGAATAATAGATTATGAATTTAAATACTTCATTTTACAATTATATTTACACAAACTTAATTTCTTTCTCTTTTTTGGGTAGAAGTAAAGGGGAAAAAATACCTGAATTAATGTCCATCTTATTGCTCTTTAGGGAGTCTTCAGAATCCCGCTACAAATAAACACAAACAGACTGGATCAGTACACACTATCAAATAAAAACAACAGGATTTAATGGAAGAAATTTTACTATAGCAAAGCTGTGTTTACTTTAACACCATCACGCTTTGAAAATCTTAAAATCCCAATTAATTGTTAAATTTCTCAGAAAATGTCTACAGCAGAGACCTATATAAGCAAAAAACCAAAGTAGCCAAGAAAGCAATCATTAGTTCTTTAAAAAAAAAAATAACAACAACAATAATTAAAAAAAAAAAAAAAACTCTTTGGCTTCCGAGTGGCGCATCGGCAAGGTGCACGACTATGCCACAGCCATCCGTGACCGGGGAGTCCATGGGAGCCAATTGGCCGAGCTCTCACGGGATGGCATACGCTCACTTCCCTGACACTCACAGCAATCACCAGCCAATCTTGGGCGTCTGTGAGCTCATTCGTATGATGGGGCGGGTAGCGCTTTCCCTCCGAGTGTGTTAGGCCGCCACCAAATACGCATGCGCAGCAGTACGAAAAGAGGCAGGTGGCAGCATTGCATGTCACGGAGGGGGCACGTGCATGCTTACACCTCTCCCTGGTTGGTGGTCGTGTGATAGGCAAAAGTTGATGGGTGGGAATTAGATACGACTAAAAATTAGGGAGAAAAATTGGGTAAAAAATAAAAAAAAACCTCTTCATCCCACATGCTGGACATCACTTGCTAAATTCCATTGTGTCTGAATGTGCAGGACAAAACAGGCTGCAAGTGTGAAGCACTGAACTAGCCAGCACTGCTGGAATGTTCAGAGTTCGGAGCGTGACAGGTTTTACAGGCATTTTAAAAGGAAACATGCTTACAGGGAAATTCATGCTGTTGAACTGCTTCACAAACTGGTTCATCCACGTATCGTCAGGTTTCCCAGGTCCTTTATTTATCTAAAAGAAAAAGGTTAAAAATGAATGTAAATGATACACAAATAGATGTGCCATATATAGATGTATAATGCAAATAAAAAAACCAAAAAAAACCAAGCAGAAAAAAAAGGTTGTTTTTTTACTGTGAAAAACACAAACATGTTTAACGAACCATGCCAATTTGAATGCAAATATAAATTGTAAATGTAAAAAAAAATTAATGTACATATTTAGCACAGACATTTCCAGGGTGTGTTACTCCTCCCGCTGTCCACTTGGTGGCAGCATTTACCTGCAGACTGCCTTGACTTGACATCACACCTTGTAAACTGCCTTTGCGGAAAGTTAAATTAAAAGTATTCAATTATTAATCATAACCCCGATTTTACTTGGCCTATCAACACCATTTAAAAACTGGTATATAGTTTGAAGTCTGCACTTCTGACTGAAGCTGAAACTTAGACTTCACAAAAGCACAGTTTCCTGTTACGTCATCCTAATTGGCCATATGATTTGGACGTGTCGGCACTTCCAGTGTATATATTCCACTGGGTGAATATTTTTAGAGGAGCTAAACACTTACCTTTCAGTATATTTATCCTTTAATATACTTATCTCTGTGCCATATTACACTGCAACTAATCTGTGCAATAATTTATCCTTCATTTATCTTTTATACAAGCATCTTTAAAAAAAAAAATTATATTTATACATAGTTAATTTTTCTTTAATATTTTTCTTATTCCTGCTGTGCTCGGAGCAGTGCATCGAAATCTCAGTTTGAAGTTTAAAAATAAATAAGAAAATCTAATCAGACAGTATGTCCGTAACCAGCTACTAAACACCTGGTAGTGTCTGGTACTCTGCCCTATTGAGCTACCTTAGGAGGCACCTTCTTCGGGTAGGACCAGTTTCCTGACTGATTCACTTCCTGTGGTGTGTTGTTATTCCACATCCCGATCTCCACCTCCTCCTCCTCGTCCTCCCAGTTAGAGGGTGCTGGCATCGCCATCTCCCCATCCCAGCTGCTCTGCACAGGCTTCGGTCCTGCAGCATGAGCACAGAGGACAAGACATGGTGATTAAGTGAGAAGCATGCAATAGGGAGAGCATACCCACCATTCTGTCCTCGAAACAATTAAGCACCGTGGTATACAACCTAGAGAGTATAAACTAAAACTCAATAACAGCCCAGTGTATTAAATAAAACTAAACATGACATGAATAACAAACATATGATAATGCATACTTATAAACAAAATGACCAACATTAACTTTATTCCCAGACGTACCAGATTTGTGCTGTGACTGGGAGTTCCACCCATTTCCCGTGTTCTCTCTTCCAGGATCGTCCCAGCTCGACCCGGAATCCATCGGCTTTCCCCAAGCAGACGTGCCAACATCCACCGCAGGCCCTGCCCAGGAGGAGGACTCCCCCTTTTGAGGCCCTGCATACGGCTCCCCCCATCCTGCATACATACATGTGGTACATTAGAAACACTGCACAGCAGCTCGTTATTGCAGCCGACCTACAGTATCTCGTGGAGTGAATTTTAAGAACTGGGAGCTGAATTGTGATCATTACTTTATAGGTACGTTACAGCGATAACGCAAGTAATCCGGATATGACATCCATTAATTATATTAAACTGCATACATTTTATAAATCACATTCACCCTCTGTACTGTGCAAAGTAATGAACAGTGTATCACGCTGACCTCCAGCACCAACCTGCACAACCACCCCCCATGTAAACAAACTTGTGCACTTATGTAAGCACTGTTTACTCTCCAGCGCTGCTGATTGGATCAGTTTGCATCTGACCACTGGGGTTCCTGCACTTTCACCGTTGTGTGTGTGTCCTGCATTCCTCTGACAGAATTAGCTCAGTTCAGTGTGCCCCGCTGCTCAAGTTGCCAGCATATGACTGTAACCTTAGCCTGCGTCTCACCAAGTACAGCTAAGCTCATCCAGAGAAACATCATGTTGACCTTTCAAAGCAGAATTTGAGGCTGTAGTACAAGTCTGCATTGCACACACTTGCACGGCGTATCGCCCGATTCTTCACCCGGAGGAAACAATTTCTGAATAGTAAATTTCTAAGGGGAAAATAAGTTGGCTATATATGGCTATAGTAAAATGTTTAGTCCATCAGTATGTCGTAACTAATCGGTTTATCCATTCATAACATTCCTCTGGCAAGAAGCATGCTGCTGTAGGACTTATTGAGAGATAAAACCTGGTTTCATGGCTCACTGCTTTCAAATTTCCAATAACGATTTTATTACTAATTTCTTTTCGCTCCTTAAATGTTTTATATTGCTCTTACTATACTAAAGACGTTATTATCATATACTACATGGCAAGATCGCAATCTGTTTGGTCTGCTATCTGGGGGGGGGGGGGGGGGGGGGGGGGCAATCACTAAGCTCACCTGACCTGCCTCTAGAATGATTTAAATATGTACAAATAACTAACCAATAAATAATATACCATCACAGTTAAAATACAGGCACGGCAAAGGTTTTGGTAAAAGTTAAAGGACAGACGAACAGCACCATTCCATACCACATCCCATCTAAAAAAAATATATATATAGTTTACATGTAATACACACTAAAATTCTGAATGGGTTTTTACAAATTACATTTTGCCTACACAGTAATTAGATCTGCTTGAAGTGCAGAGAGCTCACCTGACCTGCCTCTTAAAGGTTAAAATTTATAGAAATAAATAATTATACTAATAATATTTAGTTTGCTTTTTAAGACCCAGTGTAGTATATACTAAAGCAATTGTTAGACTCCTGCTCGGTGGCCATCACTGAATTGATTAGCCAGCCACCTCCCCTTTGCGAATAATTGTTAGACAGCAATTATACTCGCTCAGCTCTGAAATTATTTTAAATGCCAAACTCATCAGCCACTTCCTCTCCTGACTTGCTTACTGACATTTCGGAAAAATCTAAATTGGTTAACAACGAAAGCACTTCTAATAGCATCTGGCTCCTTTTACATGTTTGCCATGGCAAACACACCTTACTCAATCTAATAAGCATTCAGAACTCCCTTATAAATACTGGATTACTGCTGGAAGGTTGTGCCCCTGGCATTCTCTTTAAAGCTGTGAGAAACTGTCCAAAATAAAATCCCTGTCTTCTGAAACAAAATGCTTCTCTTATAGCTTGTCAATTTTAGTCTTGTGTGGTCTCTTCCTACACTTCTTATACATTTGATGACACTGTAGTACAATTTCTCTACACTGCAATCATGCACGGGTATGTATATAAATGTATATTATGTATATTTAAGCCAGCACAAGTACTGAAAAATGATGAAAGAGAAGGCAAAAGCAGGACTGAGAGTGCATGTAGGAGGGAGGACCGTGTGCAGAGAATTCCTAAGGCATGACTACAGAGCAGTAAATAAATACAGACTGTGACTCACTGCCAGTACAGATGGGGGGAGAAAGTTAAGGGCACCATACCTGAGCTGCAGCTTTTCTCCTTTTGCCCCACAGAGCTTGAGGCCGGGGGAGGTGGTTGCTGCGGCGAAATATCCTGCTCTGCAGAGTTATTCTTGTTCCACATGTTCACATTGCTGTAGTTGTACTTGCTTGGATCTCCCCATGCAGAAGTGCCATCGTCAATCTCCATCCGGCGCCGAATGGATTCAGGAGATGGCTCTTCCCAACCTGTCGGCTGTTCTTCTTTTAGAGCAGCAGGCATCGGACCTCCTAGCCATCCCGTTGGCTTGTCTTTGGCTCCAGGTTGAGAGCCATTCCCTGCCCTGAAGGTCCCCTTGTTGGCATCCGAGCCTTTTCCCCACTCTGACTGGTTGCTAGATTTTGTAGCTTCCCCCCAGGCTGGGTTGGAGTGACTTGGTTTGATTGGCTCACCCCAGCCTTGGTTCTGATTGTTAGACTTCACAGAATCTCCCCACCCGCTTGATTGAACACCCTTGTCAGGAGTGTTAGCACCTCCACTTCCTCCCCAAGTGTTGCTTGTGTTACCACGCCCTGTCTCGCTCCATCCTGAACCAGAGCGCTCGCTATCGCTATCCCAACCTCCAGATCCAGACGTCGGTGGATCCCCCCAGTGGTTCCCTCTTGACCCTTTTCCACCCCATCCTTCTCCAGAAGAGTCACCCCAACCCTGTTTTGTTTTTTGTCCATTACTCCAAGAGGAGGATTTATCATCTTTACAGTTACCCCAAGATGAATTACCCTTGCTCATTCGGGCTGAAGAGTCTTCCCAGCCATTCTGAGGTTTAGCTTCCCCCCAGCCAGAGGTGGGCTTTTGCTCACCCCATTCTGACACACCAGCATCATTAGTGTTGGCACTGGGTGCATCTCCCCATCCACTTTGGGAGCTTGACGTCGGGGGGGCAACACTACCCCATCCTTGTGATCCATTTCCAGCCATCTTCTTGGCGCTGGATACATCCCAGGCAGTGTTTTGCCGGACTGGGGTCTGTCCCCATCCTTGGTTGGAAAGCACCCTTGGGTCCATATCTGTTCTAGAGAGAGCTGCTTGAATTAAACTTTGCTGGTTGCCCCTCCTGCGGTTGCCACTACGCTGTCCATCCTTCTCACTACAATTCACAGAGCTTTCCCCACTTCCTTCGCTGCCTGTGGATTTGTTCCATGTGCTTCCTTGGGACGACTGACCACCACTCCCTATTCCAAGGGCATCATCTTCCAAGGACTTCCAGCCATTTGTTCCCTTCCTGCTCCCGCTTGTGCCATCACTGGAATGCTGATTGTTGCTGGGCAATGCGCCCCACTCCCCACCAGAGACTTTAGTGCCAGTGTTTGAAGACGATGAGGACGAAGATGAGGACGAGGAGGTGCTACCCCAGGGGCAAGAGGCTCCAGCAGCACCCATGCTGTTACCTGCTCCCCAGGTCAAATTTTGAGAGGCAGAGGACTGAGAGTCCCAGCCTCCTCCACAACTGACCATACCATTATTATTATTATTTTTAAAAGCAGCAGCGCTTACAGAAGATCCATTAGCTCCAGACTGCATTAGAGTTGCATTCACAGTGTCGCCCACAGCTTGGCCTTTTGGGACAGAACATTTGTCTCCAGAAAAAGTAGTGCTGGGCGGAGCACCCCATGCTGTACCGTAGGACCCGCTGTTTATCCCCTCGCTGTTGCCATGCTGAGAAATGGAAGTGCCATTAGAGACAGGAGAAGTTTGGAGCTGAGGGGCGCCCCCTGTGCTCACAGGCCAGGATCGTTCATTTATCTGCAGTGAACCTGTAGAGTTTGGTAAACTAGAGGTCATAGGGTTAGTAGTGTTATTTGGTCCGTTAAATTCAGTGTTAAGATTTTGAGGCTGCCCACTCAGAACTTTGCTTGTACCATTGACTTCAGATTCAACCACCTTCTCCTGCAGGCTTCCCCAGGACATCTTAGAGTTAACACTCTGCATGTTGGGCACTTGACCTATGGTGCTTCGTTGAGTGTTCGTGCCCCCGCTCCCATTGCCCAAAGGCCCATGGGAGTTGGAAACAGCATTCTGCAGAACGGGCCAGGCACCATGGTTGGCATTTGGATTCAAAGTGCTTGGATTCACACCTCCATTATTTGAGGGACCTTGGGTACCCCACGCATTCATTTGTCCGTGGCCACCTTCCACCAGCTTGTCAGTGGAAGTCTCTCCAGTACTTTGACATGTGCTCAGCATTGAGCCCCAAGGACCCTTAACACTCCCATTAGCCACATTATTGCTGCCATTTGCAACCATGAAATGAGAACCTTGATTGCTGCCTTGCCTATTGCCATTGCTGTCACCAACCACCCCAGAAGCCATCATACAGAGGTTTTTCTCGGACCCGGAGCTGGAGACTGAGTCAGCATCCATACATTCTGAGGCCAGCTCTGGGTCACTACCAGTGATCGAAGGCCAGGCCCCCTTATCACAGCTGTCTACAATCACTTTGCCCCAGTTACTGTTTGTGTCACTGCAGGGCGAACCAGAGTTCCAAGGTGAATTCTCATACTGAGGGTCCAGACCAGCGTGATCCAAACCTGCAAACACAAGTGATCACAGGAGTCATAAAACTGTCCAGAACAGAAACCACTCCTAAGGAAAGCCTTTCGGGACACCTTTGGCCAAGTATTAAGGAAAAGCACAAGATAATTCAAAAAAACAGCTTGGACTAAGGCCATCAGAATTCCAAAAGGAATCCCTCAAGAAATATATATCATAACTCTTGAAACACATTCTCACACCTACAGATTCTCTTTAAAAAAAAAAAAAAAAAAAGCACACTGGTGAGCCAACATGTACAGACTGTAATGCATGACAATAATCGACGGGGGAACAAAGTGAAAAACCTTACATATACACATATATACAGTACATATACACACACACACATATATATATATATATATATATATATATATATATACACACAGTACATATACACATATATACAGTACATATACACATATATACAGTACATATACACACATATATATATACACACACACACACACACAAATAATACTTTAAACACTTCCAAAATTATAGCCAGCCTAGGGCTTTTACGGAGATGCGACTTCACAGAGATTAGTAAAACTCAGAAGAGCTGATGAACCACAGATGTTCACTGACCCAGACTCTGTACTACTCCATTGTACGTATTACACTGGCAGACATTTCGCGCCATGGGAAGCGTCTCATTTCAGCTTGGCTGAATAAGAAGCACAGCGCCCACCATTTTGTTAAAGCAGCATGACGCTGCAGCATGACAGAGGATCAGACAGAGTTAAAAAGATGCAGAGAGACTGTGAGAACAGAAAATGTGTTTAAGGGTGTATGGATATTATAAAAAACTTTGATGCTGGCCAGCCAGACAAGGTGACAACACTCCTGAGCACGCAAGTTCAAGCTAAAAGATGGAATGCTTAGCATTCCTATCTTGTTTCCAGCAAAGTTTTTCTGCTAGTCTGTGCTTGCTACTCCAAAAATGGCTGCCAAATCTCACTGAAGAGCCGAACCTGCCAAGTATGAGGTTGATCTTGCCGTGCGGGCTAGCAACAGACAGAGCAAAATAAAAATAAAAAAATAAGTAGACATTTTGAAGCGACACATACAAAAAAGGCCAAAAAAAAAAAAAAAAAGAAAGCTTTTGTGTGGATTTGAAGTTGAAATACAGATTATATTATGGGAAATACCAGAAAACATTCATTTGGCAGAAACAAAACTAAAATTACAATAATAAAAAAAAAACTAACTGTTCATGCCTACTAAAACCTAAAATAATATTACATTAGATTTAGCATTAAAAATAATTTATACTAATCGATAAATTTGGGGTTTAATGCCAAATAAACTGCTAAAATGACTACATCTTAACTGTGCTATGCTTAAAGACATTTTGTTTTTCCATTAAAAAGGAGTCAAGAAATCATGGCATGACAGAATTTAAGAATTTTAAAGGGGAGGCATTGTATACGTTTTGCATATAAATGCACTGCGCTAGATACCTAATATAAGCCTAATTATGTGTAGATGTGCCTACTTTAATTTTATTAAGGAGTTCACTAGTTTATAACTAATGTTAGTTTAATATCTGTACACTATTATTTTTGCACTTATCCTGCATTATTGTCAGATTGCAACTTCAAAAATGTAAGTAAAAACCACCTGATGAATAAAAATTATACAAATTTTCAGTGTAACAGGAGAGTTTGGAAGGCTTTCCTTTCATGTCGAGTCTCACTGGTTGTGTGTGCTGTACACGTTTGAATGACAGCCAGTATGTTATCAAACTGCTATTAGACAAACAAGTTCAGTTTATAAAGCTGCATCCACACAGGAAGCAACCAGCAACACAGCAGTCTCTACTGCTGAAATGCATGTAAAATAACCTGTTTTACGCAGTCTATGGAAGCACTTCACAAGACCAACCAAGGCTGTGCAAAATTTTGTATCACGAAAACAGTACACATCAATAACATTTTCTGTAAACTCAAAGAATAAATAAAAAAAAAAAACCTACTTTTACAAACAAATAAAAATAACAGTTTAAGAAATGAAAGTAATACTGTAAAAGCTATACAAATATATATTGTATGCATAATTACACAGAAAATTTGTATAAAAAAGTTGCTACACGCACGGAATAATTCTAAAACTTTGTGAGCAGGAATATAGCATTTTTAAAATTAGAAAAAGTTTTTTCTTCAAACATTTAAAGCCTAGCATACATATAAATTTTATGAAGACTTAAGATTTGTGACATCATTAGCAAGTCCCATGTAGCCTGGGATCAAATACTTATTTAATTCATTAAATTAAATATAAATTTGTTTATTAAATTTAATTTATAGCATTAATATAGTGCTTCTTATGTAGAATTTTTTTATATTCTGTTTCTCTTAACAAGAGAACACTCTTCTTTCCAATTAAGAAAACGTTAAAAAAATGTTTTGCAGAAGATCAAATAATTTTCCCCACGGTATATATTGCACAACTCTAAAACCAACATTAGCAAATTCAAATTTATCTGTCTCATAGAAAGAGTTACTCCTAGCAAACAAGTCTTTCATGTTCCACAACTGTTCCCCTTGAGCTGGCTTTTACAGCAGGCGAATTTTATTTGCATTTGCTTTGACCACTGCATTAGCTGTGAAAGCAGAGTTTAAGTGCCGCCACAACAAGGGGTCAAAAACAGCACTTTATATAAATAACGTATACAGGAGCAGAATTGATTTCTGTTTTTACATGTTAACATGGGACTGATCCTTCCAGGAACATCACCGCTATGCTGCTTTTACATGTTTCAATTTTTCCTCTGAATTTCATGATCAGAGAGCAGACTGTATTGTGTAATCAGTGACAGTTTATTACAGTCAAATTCTAACATACTTGAAAGTTCCACGTTCCCATGTCATAAAAAAATGAACATTAATCAGCAGAGCACAATGCACACACCCACAAACCAAAAGCACACTACAGTTAGCAACCAACACACATATAAAAAAAGGTGTCACCTGTTTGGTTAGGGGAGTGGCTGACCGAGTCCCGAATGGGAGCCATGCCTAAGAAACAACAAAAATATACTATGAAATTCCAAGATTTCTTACTACAGGTATTATAATAATAATAATAATAATAACGTGTAATTTTATATAAAGCCTCACAAAAGGATTTGTATATAGAATTGCAAACACAGATGGGAGCTTCAGACTGAGTACTACAGCTAAACTTCATTGCGTCACTTGAACCTATCCACCTGGGGTACCACATACACAAACTAACATTTTATATTAACAGAGCTGGATGCTTTTCTATTGACTGCTTAGGTGGCAGTAAACAGAGACGGTACGAGCATTTTTGCCAAACCAACCCATTTGTCTTTGCGTTGCTTGCAATTAGGGACGTACGGGTCCATCTTTACTCCGCTGGGCTCAGACTTGGGGGCCGCCTTGGTGTGAGCCGTGCCACCAAGTGCAATTAAAACCCTCTAATGGTGAATCTGTAGTTCAGTAACCCTTACACTAATGCATAAAGTAACCACCAGGTGTTCGGGGGTAAAACCTGATGCTCATCAAAGTCTATTCTAGGAAAAGAATCTTGCATACAGCAAGCAAACAAGCATGTGCATGCTTATTTCAGCCAACAGCGTGCCACTTTTGTGCATTCTCTGCTTAAACTATCCAACAACAAACATTTACCTGACATGAACTTGTCTAATATTCCCCGAGAAGAACAGACTGATGCATTTTATTTCACTTTAAAGGGAAGATGTGTTTTTCCTGTTTTTTTTTTTTTTTTTACCCATAAATATTGTTAGTGTTGAATAGCTGTGTTACACAACACCAGAGTGTCAAATAACAAGGTTAACACGTGTTAAAGTCTTCCCTCTAGGCTGTTTGAGCTGGCTGTAAACACAAAGCTTTTGCGGATTTTTCGCAGTGTGCTGGGCCCAATCCCAGATTTTTCGCCATGTGCTGGGTACAATAAGCTGGCCAATTTCCTCAGTGGTATCTCCACCCATCCCGGTCTGCCTTCCAATGCAAGTATGAAGCTTACAGCTGTCAAATGCCAACCAATCAGAGCAGTGTAGGTACAAAACACAGAGAGACAATAAACGGGAGGAGGAAGCCAAACAGGCCTTCCAGCATGCATACTCAGAACCAGTGTTTCAGGGGGAGGCAGGGAAGCAGCTTCCTGAAGAGAGATGGAGTGTTTGGATTAGGAACCGTACTCTAATGCTCCACTGGTTTCCGAAACGAAAATGGTATAATATCTGACCTTTAATCAATCCAATTTCAAATGGATGTACCTTTTTTTTTTTTACAGTGTGATGTTGAGTTTATATTTTAACTCTGGAATACAATCTGTCTTTGCCATCTTTAGACAAAATCTAGCATTTAAGAGCATTACCTCACAATCACAATACATAATTAATAGCAAGTGCAAAATAATAAGCATTAGCCATCAAGCAAGTAAGCTTTAAAGAACAGCCGAGTGACAAATCTCGTGACTTATTCAGCATGTTTGTGATTGTTTAGAACTTGATACGACTCTACAACTTTACAAAGCATGTTTGCTCTACTCACAGCTTAACACATGATTCACGGTTGTGACCAATCAATCAAGACTATGGTCCCATGCATCTTATTATGGAACACCACGGTCATCACCCACTCCTTAATTTTAAACTTTCGTTCAAAAACAAGCCAATCTTTTGTGGTGGCGGCAACTGAAAACTGCTGTATTTTGGACTGGGATCTATTCGAACAAGGAGGGAGATATCACTGTGGCATACTGAAAAGATAAGATGGGGTTTGGCTCCAGAAACAGGACTTATCTCATGGCATAACAAGCGATATAAAAATCGGCAGCTCTTGGATCTAGTTCATCAGCCGTGTTAACATGATCCACGTTCCACTTGACCATCCAAAATGCTACTGCCTCTTAGGTATTTTCCCATATGTAATGTAAGTAATTGAAATCTAAAATATCAGCATCGGGCCACGTGTCGCTGTGATTACATCCTGCCACCCAAAACCAATCTGCACCAGAGTACTTCCACCACAACAATGACCAATAGAATGATGGACGCTAAATCAAAACACAAGGTTTGTCATGTGACACGGTGTAGTACCATGGTGATAACGGATCCACCTGGTGATCAGCGCTGAACTTTACTTTCAATTTATTCATAAAAATTTATACAATTTAATAATGGACGGCACCTCCATATCTGACCCATTTACTTATTGACGTAATTTGAAAGATGACTACAGTTATTAACCATTTTAGATAAGAGCATGCCATTCAGGATTGAAATAGGAGGAAGAGTCTGGTAGCCTGAGATAAGTGGTACAAGTTATCACCTGAGAGGTGAGCTTTGGTGCAGTATACTTCAGGCCCCTCGGCGTTTTGCTTCCCTCTGTGAACGGACGTGAGCTGCACTTGAGTTCCCAGGATGGCGGCGAGGCCCGTGGTACGGTGCTAAACTTTCAGCAGCTGCTTCCGGCTGAGATGTGGCGGGCGTTGGCGGTCTCTGGGCCAGTTGGCATCGCTGATGGCGCAGGATTTGACAGAGGTGGTGCTGTTTGCGATCGGCAGACTGAGGCTGGCAGGAACTGGACTCCGTATGTTCTGGCACTGCAGCGCAAAAAGAAAAGTGTTTAAGGAACAAACGTTCCAATTCAGGACTAATTAGTATTCTTAACAGAATGACGGCTATGTCTGACGCCGCTAGTTATTTCTCAGAAGTGGAATATTTCCATCTGAGAAAGTCAGCCATTTTAACATCCCCTTATGACTTGAGGGCTGTGATTTGATTTCATCTTTTTTTGTTTAAGGAAGAGACGGTATGTTTAAATGCTTGACTGACTAGCACAGCCAACTGCATATCAGATAGTAACATGCACCTCAAACCCCCCCCACCAGCAGTGCCGATGGAAGTATGCTGCAGGGTCATCACCAAAAGGCATCTGATGCTTATTCATACAAATGTTAAAAGCTAAACAATTAATCTTTCTGTCCATAACAGGCCGTTAAACATTAAATAAAACATTACCATTCCAGACGTCTGTACTGGCCCGCAGCTTCTCTGACTAATATCTAAACTCTTCATAACCAAAACTTTAGCTTAACTATAAATACACCACATGATAAAATATTTCTGACTCATGCTGATAGGAAAACCTAGGTAGCATATAAAGATAGAAATATTTGCACGCTGATGTCCAGAACATTAAGAGGCACATACAAAAAGCTCAGAAAAACTATTTCAGTGGAGCATGAATGACTTATTCTTAGGAAAGCTACTGGACATGTCCTTGATCACAACCAAAATCATTCATGTGCTGGTTCTACTGACCAATTCCTGACAAATCCTACAACCTCTCAGCCACTCGTTGTTAAGAAATCGTGCCAACAAGACGTACAACCTGGAAACGCCTCCATCACTGAGGCATAAAAATCTCAGGTTGCAGAAGAGAAATGGGACTTTTTTTTTATCTTATATTTACTAACAATTTATTCTCTAACCTAATTTTGGATATGCATGTAGTGTCTTGCAGGAACTAAAGATTTTAGACTGTAGAATCCCAATCTGGTACAAGTCAATGCACAAAGCAACAGAATTCATGTTGAGGGGTAATACTTGTAGTAGAGGTGAGCACAGAGTAGGGAACAATTGTGTCCAGTTCAGGTCTATATTACGCCGTAGGCCATTTTCGAAAAATGACGTGAGTCTTTTTGAAACCACTTTGAGACGTCAGGAGCAGAGGCAGCTTGCACTTAACTCGGCTCACGGCTTTCGCTGACAGCTACTTCACTTGTGGGTGCACACTTAAACATGGAGGCGTTATTCTTTAACATTCTATAGGCAGGAAATAAAGAAACCAAGGGACTCGGACCAAGACAGAATCTCAGCTGTATAGACAACCGTTGTGGTTAAAGCAAAGTAATGACTGAATAATATTGATATGGTGCTCAACCAAAACTTACAAGCTCAAACAACTTAAAATATTTCTAAAAACTTTAGTTAAGATATGTTTCGATCCCCCCCCACCCCCAAATATTAAATAGATGCTTCAATACGCATCAAATTCTTTTTTAGGTTTTAGTATTTCTTCCCGTGTAAACATTGTTCTCTCGCCTGTACACCTACTCGTTCACCCAGTCGAACAGTCATGTGTCAGGGGCCATGAGAGGAAGAAAACAAAAGTTATCCTTGAGAACAGACGATAAAGCTCTGCTGTGGTAGGTAGCAGTGTTTAAACGACATTTCGGCGTTGTATTTACTCCAAACCGCACCACGCTGCAACTGGGTTACATAAGTGTTATTTATATTATTGT
Organism: Neosilurus hyrtlii; assembly: GCA_028564935.1. NCBI lineage: Eukaryota > Metazoa > Chordata > Actinopteri > Siluriformes > Plotosidae > Neosilurus > Neosilurus hyrtlii. The sequence goes on from JAOUQZ010000024.1 coordinate 6,700,651, forward strand.
ATAAACATACAAATAGGCTGTCTCTGCAGTGTGGCTTAAATCTGCAGAGTCAACAGGCACAAGGTCAAAAGATAATGTTCTGAATGATCAAACTTTCCATTTGGACCTGTAGTAAAAAATAAGAGTAAACAACAGAACTGATGTCAAGCTTTGCCTACATTAGTGCAAGGCAGTCCAGGTTTCTTTACCACACATGGTTGGGATGCTTGCAAACTGCATCGCGAATCGCAGACAGGCTCCAACTATGGCGCTTTCCATCACGTCAGAAAATTTGAAGGGTTATGCAGTGTCTGCACTTACTCTAGTTGCTTCAGGATCTGATGTAAACATGTCTGACTTTGGTGCAGAGCCACAGAACATCAGATGAAACTGAAAGACTTTGAGTGGTTTCATGATAAAGGAATCAAGTATAAGTGTCTCCTCTGATGTTCACCACAGTGCACGAGTTTTTCATTTTCTAAGTGCGTACATAAAGCCAATGGCTCGGTGTTTATTTTGCACTTCGGTCTGGCCACATCTCTGGTCCCGTTTACAGGAAATCATTTTTTGTATGATTGATTGAAGTTAAACACCCCACCCCCCCACCCCCCACCCCTTAACCAGGTTCTGGTATTTTTCCGGTGTAATGTTAGGGATAGAAATCACCAGGGACCATCTGATACGATACCACGATAACCTAGCTGTGCATATTGAGATTCCATAAATATTCCGATTTGATACAAAAATTATACCCGTTTTTTGCTTATTTAAAATGTAAAAATTTTCGCTCCTGGTTTAGAGTGCGTCACCTGTAGGACTATAAAGGAATGGCTATATTTCATCACCTCGAATTCAAACTAAAGATTAAGCCAGTGTGGCTCCAAAAAAGATAAATAAATATCTCCACACTAAAGAATCACGATACATAACTAAATCAATTCCCCTACATCTCTGGTATAGACATTACCGTGTACATAACACATTCGTCTGACATGCCCCATGATTCCACTTCTTAAGAGACTCCGCACTGTCCTTACCATGAATATTGTCACTAATACTAAACAAGGTCGAAGCCCTGATCTTATTAAATTTTACTCCCGCCTCCTCTTTATCATTGAGCTTCAAAATTTCATTCCTGCCATGAACCCCTCATTCTCTTCTTTTTGATTTTCCTACAAACATTAAAACGCATCTGAGATGCCACGACCTACTGCATGTTTAATTTAGGCACTGAGAAATAAGCAATGTGGTAATGAGGGCGTGAAAGCTTAGGATAATCTACTTACAGGATCATAGGGGTAAATTATGCCACTCCAGACAAACAGCTAATGCAATGCCTGTACTTGGCTTACGCTGTACAACTTGTATCCTATTCATAAATGTATATATTTATTTCATATTGTAAGAACCATTGCCCATGACTGAAAGCATCATCTAAAATTCAAAAGGTGACTCTTAGTCAACATACAAGTCCCTGACTGGTTAAATCCTGTATGTTAGAAACATCCACTTCTAATGCAAGCAACAAGGGATGGGGTTGCCGAAGTAGTCGTTCCCTCAGCAAACCTGAGCGCCTCTAGACAGGAAGGCAGTCATTCAGTATGCATGCGCCAAATCTGGGTTTCCTTTTCCTGTCGTTACTTAAGCATTAAGTGACAAAAATAAGCCAGGGGATCACTAGATCCTCAAGATAGACATTTGCTGTAGCACCTGTTTGTGCTTTACTCATCAACAGCTACTATTAAATCTTAACAGCATGCAACATATCCACCTCCAAAGAGTTCACATTTCTCGTATAGTTTATCAAACTACTTGCATATCGTAATATTTTAATGTTTGAACATGAAGCTCTATCCAGACAGGAATAAACATACACAAGGGTCTGGAGAAATGTCAAATTTGACCTTTTCTAGACCTCCCTCTGTAAAAATTATAGCCAGAAATATCCAGTGCCAAACCCGGTGGTTGCCTGAAAACTTGAGTCACATCTGGGTACATGACAAAGATTTTGCTGCTGTTACAGGAAAAGGCGACCCTATAATTGGTCCGGCTTACCGGGGACTGTTATTGCTGATGGTGTCGCTATGTGACTGCAGACTCTGCATTCGGCTGCATTCAGTTCCTTACTTTTCTTTCATCCCGCCGCGTGCGCATCACTTTGATTTACTTTGAAGTGTTGTGAATGCAGCACGTTGGGCTGAATGTCCGCGTGAGCCCAACAGAAACGAGGCAGCCAGCCAGGCACAGAAGAAACCTCTCCATGGCAACACTGCTGTAACTTTCACTCACTGAGAAATGTTTCTCTGCTTGCATCAAACCCGGCCAATGTCCTGCCCCTGAGAGCCATATACCTCACTGTGATTGGTAGGTTCATTCAGCTCCACCCACAACACTAACACTCCATACATATCAAACTCACGGGTCGCACTAAAATTAAACTTTCATATTAAGGCGGGGGCCAAAAACTATCGTCCCGCAGGCCGCGATTTTGAGACCCCTGAGCAAAAAAAAAAAAAAAAAAAAAAAAAAAGGTGCATTAGAGTTTGTTTGGAGATAAAACCTGCGGGATGGTAGATCTTCAGGAACAGGGGTGGAGAGCACTGCTTGAGATGATTTGCTAAAACCTCGACTACACACCATTGGAAAAGCACTGCTTTATATTCATACAAAAGCAATACTGTCACAACTTTATTTTTCAATAAATAATGACTAGTTAGTTCTTTAAATATCAACTGAAGTAAGCATCTGGGTTCATAGAAAAACCCAACTCCCCCCACGGTAATGTCATTGCTGCCAATATATGAGAATTTACTCTAGCCTTCTTCCAAATAAGTGAATCCAATTCAGAAAAGGCTTGAGGAACAACCAATAAAACAGATGACACACTGATCCAGACACAAAGTGTATCCCAGGTTGGATTCAGTTTCATTATATAACACTCTATGACTCTTACAACTATAGCCTGTGAGCATGTGGTACAGCTTATGGCCAAGAATAATCACTCTCAATGCCTGCCTACAAGCACACTGGAGTCTCCAACTGCAACGCCAGTACACCCAAACCAACCACAGCCCAGAACTTACTGCCACTGTAACTAACCGAAAAACTGTTCCATTCTGGAGGTCAATCCAACTACTTCAACTGAAATATAAATAAATCCACAACAAGAAACCTTGAACCACGATTGGTGACACCATTTCTCCATTGATATTGATTCGGAAGAATTTAAGCATCTGTCAGAAGCTGGGCAGTAGTAATAAATCAGAGCACCGCTGTTCACCACAGAGCACATATTTTCATTGTTTATATAATCACACACCCTTTATAATGAACTTACCTACAGCTAGTTACGTATCCAGTTTGTTTATGGTCTGGACTTCAGTTACGTATGCATTACTGACTGGGGAAATAATTATTAAAGCAGACTAACTGGTAGCGTTAACGTCTGGCCACGTCGTCCGTGTTTGATCCTGTAACAGACTGATGCACTACAGGGCTGATTGCAGTGCAGTGACTTTGAATGATGTAAAGTCAATAATAGTTCAATAATAACAGCAGCCACCAAGTCACCATTACAGCTGAAAGTAGCGAGAAATTTCCCACGGCATGTTTCAGAGCTGCCATCATCATATATTGAATGAGTAGAAAATTTTTCATGTTGATGAAGATATAGAACACGTTTTACTGCTGGGTATTTCTTTTTATTTCGGATAGTCAAGTGCCTTTAAATTATGCTTTCTCAGCTTTGGTCGGTTTATTTATGAAAAACTTATGGACAGATTTTAATAAATTTCATTGGAGGGGTGAAGTTCAGCCCAATAACATTCCATTATATTTTGGTGGTGATGCAGATCACAATCTGGATCTGGGATTTTTTTAAAGGATTCTTTACCTTTGGCAAGGTTAACAATTTTCCATAAGACTACACTGCCTCAATTAATCAATAAATAAATAAATACAGCACAACACCTACATAAAATCTACCACAAACCAAAGACTGGTTAGGATCCAAGTAACGATCCGGAATGTTCAAACATACAGAACTTATGAAAACAGAACTTTAATAACATTTAGTTTAAATAACATTTAAACTAAATGAAATTAAAGAGGAAGCTTACTGACCTGGCTTGACGGAGGTTTGCGCTCCGAGTGCTTTTAGGTGCTATAATGTCTGGGCTGACTGGTTAACTGAGGGTGGAGCTGATTTAATTTAAAGATATGACACGCTAATAACATGCATCAACACGTTACAAAAAATAAGTGATTACATAAATACCTGCATGGACAAGATACGTTTTTAACCTTTGATAGCATTCCGGTTTGGTCACTTGTCAAACGTTTTGAGACGAGATTTTTTTCCCTCGTTATTCAAGTCTGGCTGCAGTTTTCATTCCATCTTGTTTCATTTTCTCTTTACGACGTGTTTAAACTTGGGTTGGGCAAGCGTTTGACATTAATGTAGCGCTAGTTAATCCAACTGACAATTACATTTTTCATCTGGTTTTTGGATGAGTGGCTACTTGAACTTTATTATACCGGAAGGCAACCTTAAATGAAAAACTGTTAGACTGGATAAATAATCCTTTCGTTTGGAGCTGCCTCGCTGTTACAGTATCAGACAAGAAAGAAAATGGCATCATGTCCTCTCCCAACACCCTGAACAGTAAAAGTCATTTAGCTTTGTAGTTAGTCGCAGAATGCTTAATACATGCGTATACATGATATATGCCGGGGGAAAAATTAAGCACATGCTAAAAAATTAATGTGTCCATCACAATGTTTTGGCTACTAAAATATTTTATTAAATAATTTGAAAATAATTCAGGGCAGGTTTGTGGACAGTCTTGTGTCCATTCAAGGATAAAACAATACAGGACAAGTTTTAAAAAAAAAAAAGCAATACAGGCATTCTGCTAAAAAAAGTGAAAGTTAAACAAATGAAAAACACTTCATGCATTTGGGGGGGCACCTGCCTGTCGCCTTGCCTCTTGTAAACAGACTCGTTCTGTACCGTCTTCCTCAGATAAGCCTGATGAAAACATCCTAATCTACATCAAAGCATGCAGCCATTTTGTCTCAGCAGTCATTACTTTCTGTTTACCACCCCACCTACTCGCAAACACCCGGAAGCTCTGGGGAAGAAAAAAATAAAAAAGAGGAATGTTGCTGCATTTGGAGCTACTGTTTACACCTGACATTAACATGCAGCTCAAGCAATCAGCTCAAGTGGCCAGGCGAGGCAGACAGCCGCTCGAACCTGGCCTTTTCCAGCGTCTCAAATGCGTCTACGACGGCATCGGACTGGGAAGAGACAGGGCGGGCAAGTCTGCCAAAATCAGCACCTGTGTCTGTGTCACAAAACAGCCCAGACACTACTAGTCTAATATCAAACCATGAAAGTGGAGCGAGAGGTTAATGGATTACACGGGTTTGCGCTCACAAGTTTTCCGTGTGCTCGGCTAAGCACATTGTGTGTGTTGCTCATCAATAGTACAAATGGAGAGAAGCTCTGAACCAGAGTACACCTCTTGTTTTGAATGGAGCTGAAGACAATTTTAGTTACTGCTGTGAATAAATCAGTGACAACCATCTTTCTTTCCCCTTTTTTGCTTGCATCTCTGAAAAAATCTAATTTCATTTGTGTGTACAAGGTTTTACCAGATCACCCTTTACACCACGCGACGACGTAACTGCATGACACAGTGTTTTATAGCATCATCTATTATCTGAATCAGGAGCATACAGGTATGCAGCGATGGTGATAAAACCCACTACAAAGCTCTCTGAACTCTCTTAACACCTTGTGAGTATTTAAACACACTTTTTTAGGAGCCCTGACAAGTTTTAGCTCCTGCAAAAAAGCTGCTACATTAAAAACTGTCTGGAAACAACTGTGATCATTCACCCGTGTTTGAGTATGACTTCAAACCTAGTCATCAATGAATCCAGGTACCCAAAACATTAGTCCACAATAATGTCACCACTTCAGGGAGTAAACTAAAACCAGTTTACATGTTACATCCACATTAACGCACCTGAGGTCAAGGGGACTGAAGGCAGCCTGTCGTGTATAACTGGTTCTGATATGCTGATAAGAGTTCTTGTATCATTTGCACTGCTAGAAAGCGTCAGACGGAAAGTCAGGTTAATTTGTTGCTGTGTGCTTTCTGACTATGAAGAGTGTTCAGCGGATAGACTCGCACGTCTGTGTTAACACGAATAGACAGACTGTTTCGCAGTAACTGTAAGATTATACCTAATCTCAGTCAGGGAAAATGAGAAATTAAAAAAATTTAAATTCTTCACATGAGTAGATTAAGCAAAGATCACCTCTAATACACACATATTTAAAACAATAAAGATTATGCAGCACTCGGAACCCCTTTAACACAAAAACAACAACTGCTTACGCTAGCAGCTTTTTATGAGGCATGAATTGGAAAAAACGAGAAACACACAGAGACCGACCCACCCACACACACACAGACACACACTCACACACACACACACACACACACACACATTAATACACACTCACATTAATACACACTAACATTA
>JAOUQZ010000024.1:6708911-6731734 GCA_028564935.1 Neosilurus hyrtlii
CCGACCCACCCCCCCCCACAGCCCCAACCCCCCCCCCCCCACACACACACACACACACCCCCCCACACACACACACACCCCCCCCCCACACACACACACACACAGACAGACAGACCCGCGCACACTAATCGGGGAACCAACCTGTTTCTTTTCAGTCGAAGTCTTTGGTGACAACAGCATCCAATTCTCTAGAGGAAAAAAAAAAGAACAGAATAGAATTAAAAACCAAGCTAATCTAAAACACTTTAACCAGACCCTACATAAATCTAAAATTATATATTAAAAAAAACAAAAAAAAAAGTGTAATCTATTCTCTTCGGCCCCAAATAGCCAGTTTCCTCCAGGTGCCCTCCACAAGGTGTAAAATAATGGCTTCAGCACCCTTCTGAGTGCACTACAAATCGAACAGGGAGCCATTTGGATGTTGGCCAACTTCTCCATTAATAGTTACTCACTTTTTCCTGTTCTCGCTGTGAGCTTCCAACAGCGCCTGTGTTTAGCAGCTCATGTGAAATACAAACATTACACAGCTCAAAAAGAAACACCTTACAAACTACTGAGATTTCATTTTGATAAACAACTCATGTACCGTGCTGTTCTACCGGTTTAATGACTGCAGAAATCGAAGATTCGACCATAAATAAAACATGCTGTGTGTATGCGAGTTTTTTTTGACTCATATCAACATGATCTTTCTGAATTCCTCTTCTGATTAGTTTATTAGGAGGAACAGCAGTAACGGATTTATTCCCATCTGGAATTTACCGGAATCCATCAAGTCCTAATTATTACCTTCTCTGTCAACTTTAACGACGATGACTTTCCCCATCATCTACAAATGACCTGTTGTTTGGCTTTGCACTTTATCTTTAGGCGTTCCAGGAAGCTCTCTGTACCATCAGGATACACTGAAACCAATTTCAATTTGAATCGGAATTTGAAAAAAAGTTAGCGAGTTCCCAACACAGGTACTGCATTCATACGTTAAGGTCACGTGACCTCCAGATCAAACAACTTTCACCACAAGCCCTATGAAGACGTGTGGTACTGACGATGTTTAAAGGCTGTGTTAAAATTAGGTCTATGCCGAGGTACACTCTGCATCCTGATCAGTGCCATGGTGGATCAAGTTTTAATGTGAGGTCTACGCGTGTACACAAAATGAACTTGTACACAGATTACTTGTCATACATACAAACTCAATCCTCTGAAAACATTAATCAAGTGTCCTTCCCAAGCAGTGCTTTCTCTATTGGAACTGAAGCCTGATGCGTTTCACTTTGGTGCGGTGCAGTTCTGCTCAGTCGTCTCAGTAGATTTAATCAAACTATCACAGTAGAAATTCCTACTAAGAGTCTAGGAGATTAAACCAAATACATCTGGAGGATTACAAGCAACAGCATATGGATGGAGCCAAAGCACGCATTTCATCAGAAGCTAAGGTGTAATTATGGCTGGGCAATTTATCAACAAATCATCATATCACGATTTCAACAGTCAGAGCATTGAATATCATGAGTGTTGTGATTTAGCAGAAATGCATCAGTTCCTTCAAAAATGACTGGTATTATTTTTATTTTTAGGTCACATCATCCAGTCCAAGCGTCAGACGTCATGATACTCTTCAAGCTGGCAGCATAACAAAAATTACAATCTATAAGCCATAATTTAAACCAAAATTAACCTTACGATACCCTGATTTCACCTAGGAGTACAACAAAACCGGTAAACTTGACAGAAATCATGTTACATTATACTGTGATACATACTGTTTTCGGATGATATTAAAAAAAAAAAAGCGTAGTAAGAATTTCCCTCTATATTGACCAGACTTAACGGTAATACTGAACGATTTCAACACTGATCTACAAACTTTTGTTTTTTTTTTTCTTCTCTTCAACATATGCTGCTCATGAAGTGACTTATGATCTGGGTCTCAAATCAAAACCAAAAAAATAAATTTCAGAACAATCCTTAAAACAGACCAATAGATTTAAAACAATTTAAGTTCAAACAGAGTCATCAAAAATCCAGGGTTAGCAGAGCAATAACGGTGCACAAGAATGCAATTTAGGAGAAAAGTTTTGTTTATTCAGTCGATAACTTGGCATCACATAGCACTACACTGCCTTGAATATTTGGGGCACAGCAAAAATTTACTTAACACCAAGCCCAAATCAGCTTTAGCCTGCATGAAAAGACTCATCTCAAAATCCAATCCTGGAGAAATCAGAACAGTTAGGAGATATTAACTCTTTCCTTATGGTCACTGTTGTATATAGGATCAAGTAAACAAAGTACACAAAGTCTTCAGGAAGAAACAGTTCATTCTAACTGTGCATCGATTAACCCGGTCATACTGTGGAAGGGTGACATTTTTAGACTCTGTTATCATTCTTCAAACACTTAATACACCAACTAGTGTGTTTCGACCATGCACCTCAACAGATCTTACATATTACTAGTGTACTAGCTAGTGAGAACATTTTAAAAGATATACAATGTTCACTACTTTTCTATTTCTGCTACATGTTTACTACTATAAAATCACAGTAATGCACCAGCTAGACCTTTTTGATACCAGTTTACAGTCACAACAATAAAAAAAATAATGTTTAACGCTTTTAAATGACCCTAGTGTTTATAACCAGGCGGAAGTGAAAGGGTTAAAAAGCCTTAAACAACCTTCAGCGAGCGCCCCTCCCCCACCGGGCAGCGTCCCAAACCGCTCTCCTCCCCACTGAGTAGTGCGTAGCACCTATTGTGGTGTACGTGAGTTGGGTTTTGGGGCAGTCCGAACCTTTAATACCAGAACTAATAAGTTTTAATGCACACTATCGATCATATGGAGAGAGATCAGAAAGAGCACTAGTGACTGTTTACTCCGACCTGTGTAGGGCACTTCACTTCACACACGGTTAGCATCCTAGCATAATAGCACCCCCCCCCTTCGACTACACTGGTGTGTCGATATTAATATATAAATATACACACAACCAAATTAAATGCTCGATGGTTTAATTAGAAAAACAACTGAGGAGAATTGTAGCGTTTAACGCGGTTTGCTTTCGTGTAGTCAGTTAGCCGTTCATGCTAGATTTATTTTTTCCTCCTTCGAACAGTTACTGCGTTCACCTCAGAGATAAACTCCCCAAATATCCACTTGTCTTAAATTCATGTTAAAATTCATTAAAACACAGCACCGAGAGTATTTTTTTAAAGCAGTACACTGAAACTTTTTAATACAGTTTTAAAACGTTAATATGCGGCGACGCGACGAGCTAATGCTAACTCACAACATGAACATCAGCTGCTCAATTACATAACCGACCAAACTATTCAGCTAACATTGCAGAAAAGTAATTTAACACATTGTTCCTGCTTTAGCGAGAATAATTTGGTGATATGTACACGGATATATACTTAATTATAAGTGTTTTACCATCTACTCAGGACAGAGGTCGAAGGTGCACCTTGGTGTTAGCTTTTAAAAAGAAATGTAAAAACTACAGGAGACTCTGACTGCTCGGCGTTAACGTGTTTTGTTTAAACACTTGTGATATAAAATAAAAAAATGCAACTGTATGTAAAATTTTGGCACAGGGTTTACCAGTGAACGAGCTAATGGAGCTAAACAAGAGCTTTGCTAATGCTAACCAAACGGCAGCTTTAGGCTGCGCGTGCTGGAGAAAAAGCTTCGGTTTATTTTTATGGCTTTGTTGTTGCTTCAAACTCTCCGAGAAACTCGACTAACATGAGTCATAAACGCGACTAAACAATTATTAAATTCCATTAAAAAACAAACACAGACAGAGGGCACAACCGTGGGACTTTAAAGCTGGTTATTCAAAGCCGAAGGGGGAAAAAACCGTCTCGCAGACCTAAGCTGCTTTAAAATATGATGACGCTCGTGCGCATTTTACACCGCCGACTGCCCGACGAACAAAACAAGAAATCTGGATTCCTACAATGCAAAAACGCGACTCACCTCGTAAAGTATTAAAGTGCAGTAGAGAGCAAATGAAAGCAGGTGATAAGGCTGTTTAAACGTAACGCTTTTGCAGAATCTAGGAGGGGAAACGTTTGTCCTGCTCAGCCGCCATTTCCTTCACTCGCATTGCTTCTGTCTGTCACTACCCCAGCGCCGTCCCCCCTCCTTTTCCCCCCCTGAACTACAACGCGCATGCGCATGACACCGACGCATGCGCAGTACCGTATGTCTGAAATGAACGCGCGTGCGTGTATAGCAAGCCGATGGGGCAGTGATAGTAGCATTGGGGCAATCTAATGAAACCACAGAATGAAGGTGAACACGATAACAAACATATTTACAGATAGTAATATGAAAAAGAGTTCTCCTTGAGGTTTTGTGGGTTGAATTTCTTTTTTCCCCCTTCATTATAATATTTTTTATTGGTGTTTTAAAAGTTTAAGCCATGTTTTCAAGGTAAAAATAGAATAATTGCCAAAATACTCTAAAATTAAGGATTTTTTTTCTATATAAAAAAAGGAATATTAATTTTCAAATGCAAAAGAAATTCTAGTGTATACTGTCCATCCTCAAGATGACAAGTTACTGTCAGAGAGTGAACAGCCAATCAGCATCAAGATGCCTATAGACAGCCCTACAAGCTCAAGTCGCATGGGCCTTGTGGCCGGTCTGGGGTCAGCCTAAAGGAGAGTTCTGCCATCACCCATGAAAGACATCAAAAATATGATTGACTACACCCATTTCACACAGATCATAAGATCACTGGAAGGCAGACAAATTTTGGATTCACTGCAGTATCAGATTTCAGATCTTGCTATTAGTAAGCGTTGTGGGGCCGGTGTAGTGGTTAGGGCGCTGGGCTCATGCTCAAGAGGTCGTAGGTTTGAATTCTGGTTAGACCCCTGGGCAAGGTCTTAACCACAAGTGTGCCTCGGTGTACCCAGCAGTATAACTGGGTACCAGTAAAAATACTGGGATGGACTAGCATCCCATCCAGGAGGAGTTTAACTCCTCGTTGCTTTCCCCTACAGAAATTAGGATAGCTCTGGCTGTGATGAACCAATAGGCTCGGGTGTAAAAAGCCCAAACAGACTTATTTACCTATTAAAGTATTTTGGCTCAATCAATCGGTAAGGATTCTAAAGCAATTCTGATTCTGATTTTAAGGACATAACCAACAACAGTGTGGCATAACTCTTTCACCTTTATCAATCAAGGTATTACATTAATAAAATAAATAAATGTATAGAATGATATTTGTTCTGCCATTGACTGAATGATAATTTTAATAATTGAAAAAAAACTACAAGGTTATCTTAATTCTGTGTTGGTTTCTAAAGTCAGAAAGGTCGACGTTTAGGGCAAAAAGCCTCCATACTGCCATTGTTCAGTCCTTGAGCAAGGCCCTGGCTTTTTTGCTCCAGGGCGTCTGTATTAGGGCTGACAATGCGCTCTGACCCCAATGTCTTAACAAGTTGGGATATGCAAAGAAAATAATTTCAGTTTGCTGTAATGTATTTGCAACTAACAAAGGCCTCTTCTTCTTCTTTAAAAAATGAATAATTTTAAATTAAAATTTAAAGCATAGAAGTCAACATATACATATGAATTTAATCATTTCAAGCATATATTATAAGGTATCAGAGGGACAAATTCCAAGGCATATTAATACAGAAATAGTATAAGTACTGTATTAGAAATAGTATTAATTCTGTAATATTTTAAATTGAAGGAGGAAAAAAGTTTAAACAAGATTTTTTTTTCATTACTTTAAATTTACTTTTTGAACCAGTACATGATTGGCATAAATGTTTTTCTTCTTTAGTTTTGAGATAGAGATGTGTGCAGTGAAGACTATACACCACCATTTTTTTCTAAGGGCTCCTAATAAACAGAAGTAAAAAATTACTTCTCTATAATTTTTTGGTGAAAATGTATTGAACAATGCTATTGTAAGCGAGATATGAGAACCAAAAAAAATCATTCCGACAAGTATATTGAGGTAAAAGTATGGCTTATAAACAAAAACTCTGAAAATACCAATTTTTATGAAAAATTGAAAGATGTCGCAAATTTTTTTTTACTTTTGCACAGTATGAAGGAACTTCATACCATATGGAATGGTTTAGCGAGTGAAGAAATTAAAAAATATGTGAACACCGTATATGAAATGTTGTAATCAAAGTAAAGGGCGACCACACTAAATACTCACTTTTTTTTCAAAAAAGAGACTGTTATTTTTGTTATTACTATATATTGTTGATTGTTTACTTTTTCTCATCAACATGACCCAATATTACATGAAATAAACACTTGAATAGTACTTGGGTTCTGATTTATCTTCATTTTGTTAAGTTGTATAAGTGTTCTGTGTTTTTTTATTTCTTCACTCGCTAAACCATTCCATATGGTGTGAAGTTCATTCATGCTGTGCAAAAGTAAAAAAAAACACATTTACATTACATTTTCGACACCTTTCGATTTTTCTGAAAAATTGGTATTTTCAGTGTTTTTGTTTATTAGCCATACTTTTATCAAAATTAGTTTTTTGATTCTCATTACATACAACGCATTGTTCAATACATTTTCACCAGAAAAATTACAGAGTAGTAATTTTTTTACTTCTTTTTATTAGGAGCCCTTTTAGACAAAAGTAGTGGTGTATAATCTTCACTGCACACTACTGTATAAATTCAATACAGCTATCAAGAAGTTAATAAAGGATTAAAAGTGTCAATCAGTGTCAGAATACATGAGAGAGTGTTTGATGTTGATCTCTCCCTGAGCAACACACGTGTTAGTAAGTTTGGTTTACTTTGAATTTTATTGGCACTATAAAATACAGTATTGCCTCAAGAAATTCAGCTTTATTGATGCCTCAGTTGCGAGCACATACACACACGTGCACACACACACACACACACACACACACACACACACACACACACACACACACACACACTCACACAGAGCACAACATCAATAAGTGCCATCATTATATTGCATTTGACTCTGGTCAAGGTTACTGGGACTAAAGAAAATCTGTTTACATAACTCACGTGTATCTAACTCATGACAGAAAACACAATATAGACAAAATAATAATAAAGGGGAAAATATAGACCGCAAAATCATTTATTCATTCATTCTTTTGATGAACCACCTTGTCATATTAGGGTTGCAGGGAGGCCAGAGCTTATCTCAGCCGACTCTGGGCAAAGGTGAGGTACACACTGAACAGACCGCCAGTCTATCACAGGGCAACCCAGACACGCAACCAATCAGACTCACGCTTGCACATAAGCAAGCAGTTTGAAACTAATGTTTAGCCTAATGTGCATATTTTTGGACTGTTGGAGAAAACCAGACTACCCAGAGGAAACCCCAGGCAAGCAAGCGAAGAACATGCAAACTCCACACAGAAACACCCTCGCTGAGCCCGGTCCTCGAACCCAGGACCTTACTACTGTGAAGCAGACGTGCTAACCACTATGCAACCATGCTGCCATCATTTAGAATCAGAAAGACAGGAATTTAAAATCAATAATGCAGAGGGATAGAAAGCTCACATAGCGCGAAAGGAAAAAGACAAGAAAGAAGATAAAATTCATCAAAGTAATGCAAATTTAGAAGAAAGATAGACTGATTTATTCTGTAACTAGTAACGCCAGCTAGCTAATAGATAGTGTTGTGGCAAAAAGTGTCCAGTTCACGACGCAAAAGATCCAAATTCATTTTGGTGTTTATTTAGCCTTTAGGAAAAGAAAAGTCATGAAAAAGTCACAGAAGAAACTGTTCAGAGAAAAGACCTCGGACCCCGTCTGCCACCCTCTAGCTCTGATAGGACCCACAAAGTCCCTCCTCACACCCATGACTAATTCCTAGATGCTGACTGGTCCATCAAGACCTCCTTCTTTTATAACCTTCGAGTTCACCATCTTTTCGGTTCGCCACCATTCATTTCTGGCATTACACTCACTGAGATTGTTTACTTTAGGCTTATCACTATGTTGAGGCTGGCTTAGCAAAAAAAATATACATATATAAAATACCCCAATTGCTTCACTGTTTCTTAACCCAGTAGTTACCGCCTGTCTTTAAGTGACCTTGAAGGTTTAAGCTCAACGCCACCTGGTCGGGTTCCCAAAGCTGAGAACATTGTGTTGTCATCATGCAACCCTTGTGGAATGGAAGAAATAAAATAATCTTACACTCACTTCAGTGAATAAACTACTCATACCATAGTCACATTCCAAAGATATTAAAGTTTTTGTATTTATATTCATGTTGATGCTGTTAATGATCAATAATTAATTCAAACAGGGGAAGTAGGGAAGTCCAGCAATTTGCATAAGATCTATGGAGAACCAAATATATAACATTATGACATTTCAGACCGGCAGGCCATAGGACTTCCTCAGTTCATGGGTCCAAAACACACAGCGCCCCCAGTAGCGTCTTATACCCCAATATTTTTTCTCCACAATAGCTATTAAACACACTAGCTAGCGTTATGAGCTGAAGCTCGTTTAGGTGTTTGTTTAATAAATGTAAGAATTAATTATAGTAAGTTGGTAAGGACTGTCAGAGTAGATGCTAAATGAAAATATCTTGCTGTATTTAGCAATGATCAGTCTGTTATGTATGAAATAATACAGTATTATTGCCATGTCGTTTCTAAAACATGATGATGCCAAAGAGGAACTCGGGAGTCGATGTGTGATGTCATCCTTCATTCAGCAGCACATGCACAGAAGTATGTGTGTGTGTGTGTGTGTGTGTGTGTGTGTTGTTGTCTTTTTTTCCCCAGTGGAAGCCAAGTACAAAAACACCAGAAGAAAACAGAAACGCATTAGCAACAATGTAGAGAGCGCATACAGGAATCTGCCTACGTGTTCAGTTTTCACACAAAGAGAACTCACGCAGTGGGAGAAAATAGCACTGCACTGTTAACTGCAGGTCATTCTGCCTCAGTGCAGACACACACACACACACACACACACACACACACTTAACATCCTGACATTTAACTGCAGTAAAGTTGATTCCGGGTGGAACAACAGCGGAGTGATTAGCACGTCTGGCTCACAGCAAGAAGGTCCTGGGTTCGTGTCCCAGGCTTGGTGAGGGTGTGTCTGTGTGGAGTCTGCATGTTCTCCCTGTGCTTATGCACGTTTCCTCATGGTACTCTGGTTTCCTCCCACAGTCCAAAGGCATGATATTAGACTAACTGGCCATTCAAAATTGCCTGTAGGTGTGTGTATGATTGTGAAAGGTTGTGTGTGTGTTGGCCCTGCGTTGGTCTGGCGAGCTGTTCAGGGTGTACCCTGCCTTATTCGGCCAGTGTCAGCTGAGAGAGGCTCCAGCTTCCCCGTAACCCTAGTAGGACTAAGTGGTTTAGCAGATGAGTGAGTGAGAGCGTAAAAGTTGAGCCCAGTTTCATTGTCTGATCCTTGCAGGTTTCATATGCCTTTAGAGAGGTAACTCCTCAATGTAGCTATTATTGATCATCATTCACATTGTGATTCAGATTCAAATTTGAATTCAGATTTAGATTCTGATTCAGTTCCAGGTCCTAATCCAAATTTTGACTCAGATTCACAATATAATTCAGATTCTGATTTAGATTCAGATTTTAATTTGATTCAGATTCAGAATCTGGTGCTAATTTAGATCCCGGTTCAGTTTCCAGTTCAGATTAGGATTTAAACCCAGGTTCTAATTCGGGTTTCTGGTATAGGTTGAGCTCCAGATTCGAATTTCATACAAGGGTTTAAATCATCATCCTGATTGTGACTCGAGTTCTAATTCAAATTGTGATTCAGTTTCAGGTTTAAATTCAAACTTTGATTCAGATTTCCAATGTAATTCAGATTCTGATTTAGATTCTGAATTGTGATTGTGGTTCACATTCAGAAGCTCATTTAGATTCTAAATCAGATTGGGATTCAATTTGAGGTTGTAATTCAGATTCTGATGCAGCCTCAGGCTGTAATTCAGATTCATATTGAGATCATAATTCAGATTCTGTACGAGATTCTAATTTCAAATTGTGGTTTGGATCATAATCCTATTTGTGATTCAAATTCTAAATCTAATTCTGATTATAATTTAGATTCCCCCCTCTCCCCCTCATATTTAGGTTCCCATTCAGACTCATATACTAATTTAGATTGTTTTAAATTTACATTACGATCTAGATCAAGCATGGGTACTTATTAAGATTCTAATTCTGGACCTACATACTTTAAATCCAGATGTTCTGATACAAGTTCTGATTCAGATATTGCTCGAGAGTCTAACTGAAATTCAGATGGACTTTTTCTATGGGTAATGGTTCACAGTGAATACATGAAGATAACTCAAATAGGAATTTAATTGACTTCACTGATAGATATGTAAATTAATGTGACATTTCATGAATAACAAAACATAAATATTTATTAATGTAACCAGTTACAGATACATCGATTTACCAAATAAACCATTTGCATTATTTTGAAGAAAATTGGAAGCCAAATATTTATTAAAAAATTTTTTTAGTGTCAGTACAGAATAGAAGGGATTAAATCTGTGTGTGTGTGTGTTTGTAAGTGAGTGAGGGAGTGTGAGAGAGAGAGAGGAACCAGACGTTCATTTGTCATGCAAAGTCGTTTGTTCTCAGCCTGCAGACACACAAAGGATTCTTGCATGTTCCCAGGACCCTGTCCCTCTCCCTGCACTCACCAAACTGACCTCTGTCCCTCTAACTAACACACACACACACACACACACACACACACACACACACACACACACAGCATCAATATTCAGGTCTCATTCAAAATTAATTCTCACTTTGACAGTGTTTAGTCTGCTGTTTCTCTCTGATCTGCAGTACAAACAGTTAAATAATACATATAAATAATTATGCTGATAATTTTTTGTCATTTTTTGCTTCTCACAGTTAGCACATAGGCCAATTCACATTTCCCCTCTTCGGTCCTCTGCTTTATTCGTTCCTGACTTCCACTATCATTATAGTCACTCTCCCTCGCTCTCTACACCCCCTCATCTCTCTCTCCCTCAGATTGCCAGCTGTGAAATGGATTTGTTGAAGCTGAACTACACGCAGTATCCACTCAATTACTCGTCAGGCCATCTATACACACACACACACACACACACACACACACACACACACACACACTTGCTGTCTACATGACTCACACTGTAGTCCTAATACACACTCCATCAACCCTAAAAATACTAGAGACCATTTCAGCTCTTCTCCATCCTATTGCTTTTTTTATCTATTAGAATAATATACAAGATAATTCTATTATGCATGATTATTATACCTTAACGAATAAGTAACAATAAAAGAAATAAAAACATAAGCTAGGAATAAAACATAATAGGGTGTGCTGTGACAGGACCATAATTAGTAAATGGGTGGTATTATACCCAGAGTTGGTTATATCTCATGAAAGAGTACGTCCCCTGGGTGGCACGGAGGCGTAGTGGTTAGTGAGGAGGTCCTGGATTCGAGCCCCATTCCCAGTATGGTTGTTCCTTTGTGAAGTTTGCATGTTCTTCCTGTGCTCATGTGGGGTCCCTCCAGGTACTCTGGTTTCCTCCAACAATCCAAAGACATGCACATATTAGGCAAATTGAATTATTGTAAATTTATATTATTTATTGAATTAAATATTCTCAATTGCCCCTTGGTGTGTAGGTGTGTTTTGGCCCTGCAAGGTGTACCCAAGCTTTGCACAGAGTCGGCTGAGATGGGCTCTAGTCTCCTTAGAACCTTAATAATGGTTAAAGATCTTCAGACAATGAGAAATGTAACAAAAAATAACACATTATTCATTCCAACATTCGTTTGCAGAACTGCTTTATCTTCCTAGGGTTGTGGGGAGGCTGGAGCCTATCTCAGCCGACTCTGGGAGAAGGCAAGGCACACCCTGAACAACTCGCCAGTCCATCACAAAGATAACACACACACTCACGCAACCAGCAGTGGGCAATTTGGAACAGCTAATTAGCCTAATGTGCATGTCTTTGGACTGTAGGAGGAAACTGGAGTACCTGGAGGAAACCCACAGAACATGCAAACTCCAGAAAGAAATGCCCGGGCTGAATCTGGGACTCGAACCCAGGGCCTTCTTGCTGCGTGGCAGACGTGCTCAGTGTACAGTGTAAAATGTCGTTTAAATTCCACTCAGATATCCTACAAGAACCGATGTGACAGAAAATCGATGATCAATACCTTCTGACCAATCAGATTCAAGAATACAGCAAAACTGCTGCTCTTTCCATTTTTTAAACATTATTTAATAAATGACTTACTGACGAATTTTAGCATTTCAGACCATTGCAGTGGAATTTACTGACGTAATGCAGGAAATTTACATTCCAGATGCCAGCTGATGGAATCATTTGAATGGGCATTACATCAGCTGACCAATAAGCAGCTTTGTTTCAACTCACACTCTGTTGAATCTAACACACATTCATTATAGTCTTTGTCTCTTTCTCCCCTTCAGTTCCTTCACTTTCAGTTCTTTCAGTGTTCCACAGTAATAGAAATTATTATCTATTCTATTCAGTTGGATTCTATTCAGTTCTATTCTATATTGTTGTAGGTTTAAAGGTGCACTGTGTAGAATTTAAGGAGGATCTATTAGCAGAAAGGAATATAGTATTCATTAGTATGTTTTTATCACTGGGCCCGGCGAGGATGTTTGTGTATGAAGTTTAAATGTTCTTCCTGCGTTTGTGTTGGTTTCCTCAGGGTACTCTGGTTTCCTCCAGCAGTTCAAAGACATGAACATTAGGCTAAGTGTATTGTCTATATTGCCCCTAGGTCTGAGGGAGTGTGTGTGTTGGCCATGTGATGGAACGAGCTGTTACCCTTACTTCACCCACAGCTGGCTGAGATGGGCTCCAGCCTCCCTGCGACCTCACCTGTATAGAGTATTACATGCTAATGCTGGTCAGCTCTCCTATCAGACTTATTGTCATTCATAAACGTGTATATGTCATTTCTTTTTGAAGATACTTCAAGAGGATCCCTGCAAAGACTTCACACTCAAAATCCTGATGAAGTCAATGTCAGTGCGGAATAAAATACTTTGGGGTTGTTTGGTTTTTGGACTTTTTCAGCATGAGGTGCAGCAGTGTACGGGTCAGAGCAGTGCAGTAAAATCCCTCACAGTATCCTTTCTTTGCTCTCGAATCCATTCACTGCTCTCGAAGTTTTGGTGATAAGGACATGCTCTTACACGTTTGATTTCCTTTGAACTCTGTAGACGTCTCGGTTTACACCTTGCATGCTAACTAGCCACAATGAGAAAGGTGATATTGTGACTGGGGGTGTCATTTAACCCTTGTAAGACTGTTGTTGAATTGTTTTTCTATACAGAATCAAAGTGAACATGCATTTATTCATTCATACTGTAAATGGATAAAAATCATCTTAGGAAATAAGGTTTTTCTTGCTTTGCTGATCATGACATGGTTGAGTTTTTGCACAGAATCAGTAAATACACTGAAACAAAAAAAAGTAAAAGGAGAAATGTTTACATAATAATAATAATTCATTCATTTTCTGAACTGCTTGATCCTAATTAGGGTCGCAGGGAGGCTGGTGCCCATCTCAGCCGACTATGGGCGAGGGCAGAATACACCCTGGAGAATAATAATAATAATAATAATAATAATTCACCCACTCGCTTATTTGCCGAACCGCACATTCCTACTAGGGTCGCAGTTAGGCTAAAGTCTATCTCACCCGACACTAGATGAAAGCAGGGTGCACCCTGAACAGCTCAGACAGAGCCAGACCATCGCAGAGCAAGATACACACAACCATTCACACTCACATCTACACCTAGGGGCAATTTGAAACAACAGTTTTCCTACTGTGCATGTTTTTGGACTGTGAGAGGAAACCGGAGTATCAGGAGGAAACCCATGCAAGCACAAGGAGAACATGCAACCTCCACACACAGAAACACTTGAGCCCAGAAAACGAGCCCAGAAGCTTCTTGCTGTGTGGTGCTAACCACTACGCCACTGTGCTGTCCATAATAATAATAATCATCATCATCATCATCATCATCATCATCATCTCCCATGGGTTTTCAGACCATGCAACTTGTGAATTATTTCACTTATTATAGAATATATTTCAAATATTTCCAATGTGATTTAATGATTATATTTCAGTGGCAAGTGCAGGTGTAGTACTTATTCCTCTACAAAAATGTCCAGGTATAGTTGTGACAGATGTTCAAAATGTTTTTACCTATCAGCTCAGCAAAACCAGAGAAACCAGGAGAAAGACACTCACACAAACACACACACACACACACACACACACACACACACACACACACCACACCAGACAGAAGCAGCACAGGAAACAGAAACTGCACAACTTGGGTTCAATCATGCACACAGGATGCAATATGCTCACAAACAAACACATCAACAAACAAGGGATTGTGAGCGTAAGACGGCAAACTAAAGCTTTATTTGTGTATGTGTGTGTGTGTGTGTGTGTGTGTTTTTATGATCACAGTGTCTTTTTTTGCTTGCAGCATGTACACTGCTGTACAATTTTTCCTCGTTATACTGCGAAAGGTGTGTTCAGCCGTTCCAGCTGGTGTTGCCTTGGCAACAGCAGCCCAGGCTGGCAACATACTGCGTCATAGTCCAGCACAGCACAGTGTGTGTTGGTAGATGAAGCTCTAAAAAATACTAATACACACACAAAAAACAGTTATAAAAATACAAATAAATAAATAAATAAACAAAGTGTTAAAATAGAATAAGAAGCCAAACTTGCCAGTCGATCTGGACTTTTCTGTGTGGAGTTTCCATGCCCTGCCTACAAAATGTGCATATGTGGGTGTCCGACTGCTACTCTGGTTTCCTCCACGAGTCCAAAGACATGCACGTAAGGTCAACTGTGTGGTTGTAAGTGTGGGTGAGTTGTTTCCTACTTCTCTTCAATTTTCACCTCCAACATAGTTCTGATCACACACACACACACACACACACACACACACACACACAGGAACTCAGAAACTTTGCTTGCCTTTGAAGAGTGGTATAAATAACAATTATATGGTGGCATTCACCAGGCATGAGGTGAATAATTAGGGTTAGGGTAATTGTTTTAGTGTGTACACTACATGGGAACATAAGAAAAGCAAACTAAAATGAGATTTCAATGGTTCGTTTTAAAATTTTTAATTGATTTAAGCATTTTCATGTGTTTGCTGAGTGGATAATGTCTATTAGTGTATATTACACTGGAACGGCATGATCTGATTGGTCAGGATTGCAAAACAAATTGAGCAGTCATCGATATCTTTAAAATGGAAAAGTAAACCATCAAATCTCATTTTAGTTTACTTTCCTTTTGTTATCCTGACATATCCTTGACAGAGCACAGTTTACATTCATTTCATTACTTCACTGTTGTTTTTGAGTGAGTAAGATATACAGACTCTGTTACCTTGGGTTTACACTGTGGCACGATGTCCACGATCTCCACGATTTGAGTGAATCGTGATGAGCATGTGTGTGTCGTAGGATAGAATTGTGATTATCTTGGGGGAACTTGGTGGGTTTGTGGTGATCGTGCTGATCGTACGCAAAATTATTGACTGTCAAAAATGTTGCCACACTTATTCCACTGCATTACGATTTGACGCCAGTAGTGATAGAATGTGGGAAACGGGGTAGAGCACAGCAGAGCTTAACAGACCTCAACTGACCTTAACCTGATGGGCCACCAATTGGGAATCTTAATGAACTTGGCAACATGGTTCCTTCAAGTTTCATCTCCTGGATGTCTCTTTTTTATACCCCGATGAGCGTGCTCATAAATCTTCATCACTGAGATCACGGACATCGTTCCCCAATATAAACCTAGGGTAAGCTACATAACACTAAGCCTGGCACAAACCTCAAAACTCACCTGCCCTTGCCTCTGTCATGGTTTGTATAGAATTATGTCAATATAAGTCTCATTTTAGTTCGCGTTTCATTATGTTTTGTAGTATGTAAATAAACTCTTAAAGAGGATTAAAGAGACAGCTGATCACGCATGCACTCTGAGGTCACATGCATCCATCGTTATAAAAAAAAATGTAGCTTGTTGTAGTGTGCTTTTTGCTTCTGTTCTGGTGTAGTATATACTAAAACAATTATGCACCTCAGCCTCATGGACGTCGCTGAAATGAATAGTGTGGCACTGAACATTTGGTACCATCCACCTCACCTTTAGTGTATAATTGCTAACTATGCCGAGATATTTAGATGGCGCCATTCCCTTAATGTGCATGGTGAGAAAAAGCACTTCAACTCTAAACATTCAACACTTCCATTACTGTTTGGACAGCAACATGGTATGGTATACACTACCCTATACACTAATGCTATGTTGTGTTACGCATCACGCCCCTGGTTCTGGAACGCCAGCAAACTATGCAAAAACACACCGCACACACTGGGCAGCTTTATACCGGATTTATTTTGCTCAGTGTAAACAACCAAAGCCGGGATAGTGAGGGGTATGTTTTCCAGGAATACTGCAGGATCTCTGTTTAAACCAGGCTTAATAACACCTTCTCAAGATTCTCTTCCTCCTTCCTGTCCGCCACACGTTCCAGCTTCCTTCTTCATCAACTACTCTTTCTTCACCTCCTCTTCCAGCTTTTGTCTTTCTCCTATTTATTACACTTTCTCCACCATCACTTCCTTCAACCGATCTAATTAGATTAGATAGAATTCAATTAAACAGAGGCATCCAAATGTAACCCACATGTGTGTCACTACATCAAACACGGTCCACGTTGATAGAAATTGCCATTTTTTTTTTTTTGGTAGTTCTGCTATTTTTTTCGATCTCTTTGCTCATTTGCTTCAATCTCAGCTCAAAAATACTGGAATACTGGAGTGAGTCGAGCATACAGGCTTACACTGAAGATCACGCATACGACGCAAACGTAGCACCCCTGGGGCGGGGATACACACTGCATGAGATTCGACGAGGTTTAGCCGTTGGAAGAATGTGTGACCTCACACAACTCTGTGTGCGAGTGTACCTGCTACACATACCAAGGCAGACTCGAAGACACTGCATGACCATACAAGCAACTGACTCACAATTTCACTCAAACACTGAGAGCACGGATCCGACTCCATAACACACATAGATCAAAGCAAATGATGTTATAGAGAGTGACGTGCATTTGTTAAGATACTGTACTCCTTGGTATGGGAGTACACCTTGTGAAACGACTGCAAATGTAAAAAGGGCAGTAATGCAGTTTGTTTGGGTTTTTTTTTACAGAAAACTTCACCATGTCAAGAATCACATATTCCCTCTCCTTTGCTGTACCACTTAATCCTAAAATAGGGTCACGAGGAGGTTGGAGCCTATTTTAGCTGACACCAAGCGAAGGCGGGGTACACCCTTGCCATACCATCGCAGGGTAACACACACAACCAATCACAATTACAGTCAATTAACCTACTGTGCATGTCTTTGGATTGTGGGAGGAAACCAGAGTACCTGGAGGAAACCCATGCAAGCATGCAACCTCCACATAAAAACACCTGAGCCAAAAACTCGAACTCCGGAACTTCTTGCCGTGAGGCTACAAATTCTACGTTTTTGATCATTTTTTTAAACAGTAGAATCTGTTAGTATCGAAAAGCCCAGTAAGAAACTGAATTGAATTTGAGGACAGAATTACATAATATTAATGAAATTATTTAGCCGCATGGGCATCATTTGACTAGACAAGAAATCTTGGAGGAGCGGCATGGTTGCGTGGTGGTTAGCACGTCCGCCTCATGGCAATAAGGTCCTGGGTTTCAATCCTGGGCTCGGTAAGAGCGTGTAGAATTTGCATGCGCTTGCATAGGTTTCCTCTGTGTATGTACTCCAGTTTCCTCCCACAGTCCCCAGATGCTGGTGGGATAAGAGTTAGCCAGTCATGTGACTGCAGTGCAATGTATAAAATGATACAGATACAGGTTAAGAGCTCGAGTTAATATTCACCTTAACATCGCAATGGAAAAACACATGACTTATGTAAATTACTGTTGATGGTGGAAGGATGTGCATGGATTTTCACACTCGGCAGTCCCTAGGGTTTAGCCAGAGTGGTGCAAAAAACAGAAAACATTAAATGAGCAACAGTTCGGTGGGAGGGGTGATCAGTTCGAGTTGCCAGGAAGTATATAATAATCGCACCTTATAACTGTGTTCATATCCAGGTGTTCTTCATAAAGTGGGTGGTGAACATACACTTAAGTAAACATTCCATAACATTGAAATATATGACGTGTCACTGTTGAATTAATGAGCGGTTGTGATATTTGTTGATTTGCTGTGGTGTAAGAGGAATAAAACGATACGGTTATTGGAAACTCAGGCATAATGCCACACATTCATGAGTTTCGTAATATCACACGCCGTACACTTGCCTATTTCTTTGTGTTTTGAGTTTGTGTCTTAAACCTGTTAATGTTTAGCTTGTCTTGTTCCTTTCCTTCTCCATGTGCAGTAATATAATACAAGGAGAGTTGTGTGTTTGTGTGTGTTTGTCACAGAGAACAAGGCTGCAAATAAAGCTAGTAAAAACTACCATTTGAGATCCATAGCTAATGCTACATAAATGAACAAACCTGGCTAGAAATGAAAATATTTCTTATTTGAAATGAGAAAGAGTAAAGAAATGGATAACGTTATTATAATTTTACTGAAATCAGTGCTACACAGTAGATCGTGTGCTACTGATAAAACATGGAAATCTGACTTTAATTGGATTTAAAATGATACTCCACATGGTGAAACCTTCTGCGTTAAAATCTACAGACACATCAGGACACTATAGGAGATTAAAGAGAGACAGAGAGCCCCATAGCCGAGGGTAGTCCTTCGTTTCACTCACACACTCACAGGAAATTCATTATGTGCACTGAGGTATGGCATACAACCTCATGTTTCATACACACAATCCTGTACTTCTATCATTGTGGGGACCTTCATTGACACAATGCATTCCTTAGTCCCTTACCCTAACCTTAACCATCACAACTAAATGCCTATCCCCAACCCTTACCCTAACTCTAACCTAAACTTAATTCTAATCTGAACCCTAGAACCAAGTCCTAACCCTGAAACATCCTTTAGAAGAAGTGAGGACCTGCCAAAATGTACCCACTTTTCAAAAATGTCCTCATTCTGTTGGTTTAAAATGTATTCTGTTACTCAATTTTTAGCAAGTATAAGTACACACACACATACACACACACGGCTTAACCCTCAGACAGCCCTTTAAAGAAATGAGGACCAGATAAAATGTCCTCACTTTTTTAGTTAAAAATGTATTCTGGTTCTAAATATGTAGCAAGTACAAGTACACACACGCATGCATGCACACACACTTAGATAGAAAGACAAAAGGCAAAACAGGCATCCTAAATTCCCTATCTATCTATTTACCACTCTGTGTGAGATATCACTGAAAATCTCCTTTCCTTAGTTAACAGTCATATCTACTGTGCACTAATTGGTGCGGTGTAAGATATTTGTTGACACGTTGACACACACACACACACACACACGTGCTTGTGTAATTGTAACCAGGCTTGTGACAGAAAATGAGCTGTAGTGTACACATTGTGAAGGAAACGCCAAGTACAAGTGTAACCTAACCCCCTCATGTATAAGTAAACAAGTCCAGCCTCCTCAGTGCTACACCGAGTGGAAATAGTGAGGCATGTTGTTGGTGGGTTTTTTCCTCAAGGGGATTAAAACCTCAGCGCCTCTACTAGCGAGAGCTGTAAAAACATTGGTGTGATGTTTGATTGTGTTAAATTGTAAATGATTCTAATGTTGGTATTATGATATACGGGTATAAAAAAAAAAAGAAAGTCATGTTCTATTTCTTTTAACGCAGCAAGCTAAAGCTACAAGCTATATGAATAAATTACCATGACATTAAATTAAGAAGTGCACTGTATATCTTTGTATTTTTTTCTTAAATAAAGAGTTATTTGATTTAATTAGATATCTTTGGCTTGCAGCTTACTTTTGCAACATATATTTTTAAACAATAACTTGATTACATACCTTTCGTAGGTCAAGAAAAAATATGACGTATATAAGTGCTTGATTTTTTTTTTTTGTAGCAAGTTTCACCGGCACTTTGAAGCTAATTATTAAGACACAATCAACAGGGTTAAATTTTCAAATGTTTGAAATTTTACACATGAGAAGTTCACACGCAGATGTAACACTCTAGGCTTTAATCATGAACATGCGTGCAGACTTTCAGCTTTAATTTGAGGCCATTTACATCCAAATCAGGTGAATGGCGTAAGAATTACAGTACTTTTTATATACTGCCCCTCCTTTTTAAGGGACCAAAACGGATTGGAGACTACTCAGCTGTACCATGACCAGATGTGTCTGTTCCCTCATGATATCACTTACAGTAAGCAGACAAAGGGTCTCGATTTGAAGTGTGGCACCTGTACTTGAACCTAAATTGCTGTCGCTGCCTGCATAACAATCCATAATTGGTCTGAAAAATTTCAAGAAGCTTATCAGTGAAAAGAAGTAGTACACTAATAAACTGAGACCCTCCAAAAGACCTGGAGGACTATGGAAAACAAGTGTGGTACAAAAATTCTTTCCACGGTGAAGAATAACCCCTTCATGAGAGCCGGAGGGGTCAGGATCACCCTCCGTGAGGTAGGCGGGGCTGGGTCAAAGTCAACAACCAAGAGAAGTCTTTGCGAGAGTAAATACTGGGCTTCTATTATAAGATGTAAACCACTGGTGAGCCTCAAAAACAGGAAGGCTAGATGAGCTTGTGGGCGGATTGAATGGAGATTTCGTCAGTCCAAGATTTTACAATACTTCAAATATTCCACGAATTCATCAGGTGTTCACAATACTAATATTTCTTGAATACCAAGGCAAGAAGAAAGGCAACTTCTCTCGAAAGTAAGATGCTATTGCCTGGGATGTGTTGAGTCTTTCTTTGAATGCTTTTCATGAATTAAATGTTGGAAAAAAGTTTCATACTGAAAAACTAAATGGGCTCAATGGCATATGATGGAATACCATCAAAAATGAATGGATGCAATTAGAGGACGTAAAGTAAAACTAGCATCAAGGGTGTTATTATACGAATGAGGACGATAATAAAGAATAAAACTGATAGGTTCAAATCAGTAATGTTGTATGTTTTCTGAGTCACATAAGAAACTATAAGCACTCAGAGAGCGCAAACCTCTGCCAATGCAGCACAGGTTGTCTCATTTTATTCCTCGATCATCTTTTATTTATACGCCACCTCTAAACTGACACTCCCACATTCCATCCCGACTCCATCCCATACAAGTGCCAGAAGTATAGAGGTTAAAGTACCTAAACATTTTGTAAACCTTGGTGGAGGTGAACCCAAAACCAATCCTGTGTTCCTTTTCCCCTTGTCCACCTTCTCTGAAAATGTCAGGAAAATCCGTTCAGAAATTTTTGCGTTAAGTTGACAACAAACAGACAAACAAACGCTCGCAGAAACATAACCTTCGCCGTTGGCCGCTGGTAATAAGTGGATAAATACCCAACAGGATGAATTAGCTGAATATTAAAGGTTTAGGGCGTTTTAACTGAATGTGGGGCATTTATTTATTCATTTGTTCATTCATTTCATCCTACTAGGGTCAGGGGGAGGCCGAAGCATATCTCAGCCAACTCTTTCTCAAGATGGAGTGCACTCTTAACAGCTCACCAGTCCATTACAGGGCCAACACACATACAGCCATTCACACTCCAACCTCAGGGCCAATTAGCCTAATGTACAGGTCTTTGAACTGTAGGAAGAAACCAGAGTACCTGGAGGAAACCTACGCAAGCACAAGGAGAACACGTAAACTCCTGACAGATACGCCCTGGCCGAGCCCTGGACTCAAACCCAGGAGCTTCTTGCTGTGAGCCAGACGTGCTAGCCACGACACCACCGTGAATGTGGGACATTTACATTAACTTTTAGGCTAATCAATTCTATTAAACATAAGAATTAATTAGTATATGAATGTGAACCACACCCCTTCAAACAACACCATACTGTAATTGGTCTGTGGGGAAGGGAGGACGGGAGCGGGGTTATGCCGAGTATGGCTCCAGTGTGTCACCGAGCCATGATTTCAGATCCGCCCCAAAAAGAATCCTGCACACAGAAACGATAAACAATTATTTAATGACATGACCTCACAATCAAGTCATGCATAGTTCACAATCTCTCCACACATTTTTAGCAGCTAATATCTGAATTTTATTTACAGGAACTTTAAAGATGCCCTTGTGTTTGTCTAAGTGCAGTCAGTAAGTAAAAGATACTGCTGTGAGGATGCACACATAGAGTGAGACAGAGAAAGAAACACTTCTTCAATCCCTACCACACACACATAACCATCTGCACAAGCTTAAGATAGTGCTGTAGGGGACCAGGGAGAGAAAGGCAGAGAGGGGGGAGAGAGAGGGAGAGAAGCAGAAGTGTGTGTTCACTCAACACAATGAATGTTTTGTCTGGCTCTTGTGGTGTGGGACTGAGCAAAGGAACAAGTGTGATGGCTTGTAAGGTGTCCTAAATGTGTGTGTATGTGTGTGTTTAACAAAGACTAGCATTCAGACAAACTCTGCGTCACTGCGGAGGGGTGGGGTCGAAACAAACACACCCACCTTATATATATATATATATATATATATATATATATATATATATATATATATATATATATATACACA
>JAOUQZ010000024.1:6739152-6750667 GCA_028564935.1 Neosilurus hyrtlii
ATATATACACACATCACCCCTGATAATCCTCTCTATCTGTTTCTGTCTTAATGGTTCACCTTGTCTATCTTCTGTCATTGTGCGTCTGCGTCTTCGTGTCTCTTATCCTCTTCCATTTTCATCGACACACACTCTCTCTGGGTCTCTTATTTCTTCCTCTCTCTTTTTTCTGAAAAAAAGGGCCTCTGCAGAAACCTCTTAACACCAGAGCCTGGAAACCAAACACACACACACACACACACACTTTGCTCTTACACGAAGCTCATTTAAATTCTGTACACACCTCTTACCCAGAAGGAGACAGGGCTGTCTCTCTCTCTCTCACACACACACACTCTCTCTCTCTCTTTTGTTCTTCTATCTTTGTGGGGACATTCACTGACACAATGCATTCCCTAACCCCTTACCCTAACCATCTCAAGATTTTGAACCTTAACCCAAATCTAATTCTAACCTGAACCAGAAAAGCCCTCTGAAGAAGTGAGGACCAGACAAAATGTCCTCACTCTGCTGATTAAAAATGTACACCGGTCCTCACTATGTAGCAAGTACACTTGTATACACACACACACACACACACACACACACACACACACACACACACACACACACACACTCCCTGAGGTGAAGAATCCAAGGTGCCCTCTGCTGGTGCTGCTGTTCACTAGTGCAGGATACAAAATGCCAAATGTCACACACACGAACAGCCTCGCCTTATGTACTTCAACACCTCAATGATCAGATAAATGATACAAGATATCCAACACACACTGGATCTTAGCAAAAATCAAGAAAAGGAACTAAAATGCACCCTGAATGACTTGTATCAGAATCTTCAGAAATGATGGAGCTTCAGTATTATCCAGGATACACCAGTTTATAATGAAATTGAGTTGATGGTGTGCTTTGTGCACACATTTTCCAGAAACCAATTACTTTGTCATCAGAAAATGAAAGGAAAAGATAAAGATCTAAATAATTAAGCACTATCAGACAAGAGTTATAGTTGTCACGCTTGGCCTCGTTGGTCAGCTGACATCCCCAACATGGTTTGCCTCCAGTGCTACCAGTGATGGTGTTTTAGAGGCAGGCCCATTTTGCAGAGCTTAGATATTTTCTTCCCTCTAGATCCTTCAGGTATTGCTTTCACTATGTTTTCTTATCATCTTGAAGAATTTTCATGTTGGTTTGAGTGGCTATGTTTAAGGAGGCTCGTCCTACCACCAACCCTCTTCCTCCTCCTGCTGTAAATGTTCCAGGCTTGGAACCAGTGTAGCCAAGTTGTCATGTTATGGCACGGCTATCGTAATATCACGATAAAAGAGTAAGTAATATTTTGGACACAATATGACAAAGTGTTGTTTATTTTTTTTCTGGTATCATCTCTCCCTTTTCATTGTCATCCTTTGAGCTATAACCTTTAAAGACAAAAGTTTATATTCCTGAAGAACATATCTGGATCCATATTCTCTGGTCTGATGGAAAATGTATCATTTTGGCAATAAATTCTCAAGATGGATTTGTCATATTTAAAAAAACGTGGCTATAATGAAAATGGCACTGCACCACCTATAAAATACGGTGGAGGTTCTGTCATGTCGTGGGGCTGTATTGCTTCCTTTGGCCCTGGAAAATGAATATATACACATCGGTACAAACTTCAAAATGCCAGAACACACTGGAGGGACACTGGTCTGGGAACGCCTCGGGGTCCCCCTGGAAGAGCTAGAGGACGTGGCTGGGGAGAGGGATGTCTGGACCTCACTGTTTAGGCATGCTTAAATGTGTGTGTGATTACAACAGTAACATTATATATGACACTGTGCCTGACCTATATATTTGCCTGACCTACGTGCATGCTAAAACAAACACTTTATCTACCATTTAAAATAGAAAATGTTCACAGATCTCTCCTCGTGAACGTAAACACCCTCAACCTTCATCTGTCAAAAGAAGGTTTAATGTTTACACACAGTGAAATCAGATACTTTAGATCTGTTTATTTTTCAAATGTACACGATATATATTTTTTAATTAAACATTACACCCAACTGATGAGAAAGACAAAAACATGTTCATGAGACATATGATGAAGGTCCAAACTCTTGATGTCTGTGAAAAGAGAAGGAAAGAAACATGTAAGCAACGCCTGAAGAAAATACAATAAGACGACAAAACAATAAGTGAAGTGTTTATCTATTTAAATTACACGGCTTCTTACATGGTCATATGTTACCGACATATGATATAGATTATGAACAGATAACATCTTATCAATCCTTTAAAGGAGCATTAAAAAGGACAATAAATTTGGTGTTAATTAAAAAAAAAAAAAGAAAAAAAAATATGAACGAAACACCAAAATGTATTTTACATGATAAAATAGACATTTAAAGAATAATACTTCAGCTGTCTGTACAGTGGATATTTAAAAAAAATTACACACCCCCATTAAAACAGTAGGTTTTGTGATGAATATTATTATATGCAAATATGAAATAAATTAACTAAAAAAAGGACAGCTGGTTTATAAGACTTAAACACTTGTTTTTCATGGCGTCTTCTTGTAATAGGTGACCGATGTGGTATGTCTCATGATGCAACGTGCTGCAGGTTGCCATCACTGGGCTTCTTATGACACTCACTATGGCCTTAAGAGAGCTTTTTTATTTTTTAATTTTCTATACTGTATAAATCCCACAAGGGAAATTATTACCTCGGCATTTAACCGATCCAAAGTGAGCACACACACTCAGAGCAGTGGGCTGCCACACACATTGGAGGTGCCTGGAGAGCAGTTGGGGGTTCGGTGCCTTGCTCAAGGGCACTTCAACCACGAATGTGGAGGAAGGGAAGGTGCAGCTCACTTCTCCTCTGCTACACATTTTTCCTTTTATTTTCCTCAATTTTTTGGGTACATTTGTGCTGAAAAAACCAGGATACTTTGCTTTAAATTAAAGAGGAAACAGTAGTAGGGGAATCTGTTTCCCCATGTAATTGCGTCGTGTTCCCTGAGTATAATAGATTCTTTCTTTCGATCTTTTCTCATAGAAAACATATACATCTATTCAGCCATCTGTGTATCACCTGACTTAATTGAGAATTTTGTCTTTTCAGGGGTTGTTTCAGTGTAAAATCATTTACAGTTGTATTGGCAGACTTTTGTTTCTTACTCTAAGCAAGTCTTTTTGCCGTTCACTCGTCATTTCAGCTGGATAATGTTTACCTTTTATGGAGTTTTGTTGGTGGCACCATTTGCAGATTAGCTTTGCCTTGCACACATCTGAACATTAACAAACGACTGGCTTTCAGAGGCATACTTGAGAGAGTAAGAACAGTTTTACCGAAACAATTTTAAATCTGTTTTTTTTTTTTTTTTTTTTACATTTTTTACAGCTTCTTACGCGAACATTTGCAAAGAAAAAATGAAGACAAAACATTGTTTTCAACATTAACGGTTAGAAATCTGTCTGACATCTTTACCCTGAAACTCAGTAGAACGGAAATGATCATACACATGGCTGAGGAATCTCGAATACTATCTTTGGTCTCTGAAGAGCAGAATAAAGACAGGTTGTTTACGGAGGTCACTGGTTATATAGGCTGGCCCATCCAGACAGATTATTCGAGAATTAAGAACAGAAACAAAATTAAAGATGCAACCTTACATGGAAAGCAGGACTTGGCTATTATATCACATCCTTTTTACTCGCGATGTACTGTACAACCTCTGCAGGAGTCATGAGCTTTTCAGCTTCAGCATCTGGAATCTCAAATCCTGCAAGAAACGCAGTTAATAAGATTTAAACACCTGCACTGTGATGGTCAACAACGATCATGCAGTGTATATCAGTTTCATTAGTCTTATGAACTTCAAGAAGGAAAAAGATGGAACAACCATTTATAGCTGCTAGAACATAAGGGGAAATATTAAATGTAATTAAATTTTTTTTTTGAATAAATAAAATAAACTGGGAAATTGCAAATTCCGTGCGATGGAATCACATGACCTCATCGAAAATTTGTTTTTAATAGCACATGCGGTCATGTTTTATGCCTCACTTAGCCTGTTTTTCTACCACACTATTATCATGTATTTGTTTGTTTCTTTTATGTAATATTTATAATAATTAGCACTTCCTTTATCGAAGAGGACCTAGAATGTGCAATGCCACCAGATTATCTGCCACATAATGGCTTCTGCCATCAAAACAGGGGGCTGTAAGCAGATATCGATTTCGATTTACTGACCAAACTCATCTTCCATCGCCATAATAATCTCCACTTGATCCAAACTGTCCAATCCCAAATCTTTCATAAAATGAGACGATGACTGGAGCTGTGGTGCAGAAAGAAAAACACACAGTTAGCTTGTATCATTCACCATGCATGCTACACTCTATTGAACAGGACCAAGCATGAGTAAAAATCCTTATATCTTTTACATAGGTCGCAGAAACATGAATGACTGTATGATTTTCATTCAGAGGACTACAGAGAGGTAGTGTAGTGGTTAGCACATCCATCTCGTAGCAAGAGGATCACGGGTTCGAGTCTCAGACTCGGGGGTTTCTGTGTGGGGTTTGCATGTTCTCTGCTTGTTTGGGTTTCCTTCAGGCACTCTGTTTTTTTCCCTCCCACAGTCCAAAGACACGCATGTTAGGCTAAATGGCTGTTCCAAATTGCCCCTAGGAGTGGATGAGTGGACGTGTGTGTGTGGTGGGCCTGTGATGGCCTGGCAAGCTGGTTTAAGTGGTTTGGCAAATGAGAATGAATGAGCTACAGAGAGACATAGACATGATCTCAGACAGTGTCTCTTTCCATCTAGTTTCAGAGGTTTGGAGTTGGGAATCTGGAACTTTGCACCCATCTTGTTTTAGGGCGTCTTTATCTAGAGCGGAACTCAGAGTGCACGGTTCCTCTGCCACACAGCATGGATAACTTAGTAAATATGCCCTGTATGAGTACAGGTTTTAAATTACCCATGTTTGTGCTACAAACATGACCAAATTTGCAACTAAACCTCTGACATTTGAAGGTTTTACAAGATTTTTAGGGTTTGACCTTTGAAGGTCACTCAAGGTCAAAGGTTACTGTCTCATTTCAAAGTCGATACATATGGATTTCTATTCTATATATTATGTTCAGTAGTAACAGCATGTCTATCAGCACCCAAGTTATAAGCGCTTGCTGTCCAAAGATGTGTACTCTTGCATTGACCATGATCTTTGTCCTAGACATTCCAAAATCAAACCATCTCTATTAGTATTGTCCCCACCAAGTTTAGTCGAAATCCGTGCACGGGTGTGGTTGGGACAAGCCGAGTCATGAACACCAGAGATGACGATACCATTTTTGGTTATTAGTTAATGAAGTCATACAGCCATGAGAGCTTGGCGTACTTGGTCTAGACTCAGTGATCAGATTAACCTAATCCTAATCTGCCTTTCTGACATTTATCCTACAACTGAAACTCAACAAAACTGCTTTGGCTACTTACTGGGGCTGTACAACAGCAGGGTATCACCTTGAATAGGTTTACTTCAACATAATGACTGGATCACTGTACATTAACCAATTTTCTTAATTTTTTTTTTCTATTTAAAATAAATTTTTATCCTAAATATCTATTTGTCTTTCAAATAATTGTTATGTTATGAAGAAACTTCCCTGATCTCTTCCAGGATGACCGCCCCCACACCCAGAGAGATAGTACAACAATGACTGAATGGTTTAATTAGGATAGTGAAGTAAACTGTATCCCCAGGCCTTCATGGGCAACAGATCTCAATCCACATGGGACAATTAGGGTTATGCACGGCTGTCCAAACACCAGTGGTGGAAATATGCTTTGGAAAAACAGAGTCTGCATCCTACTACTTGAATAATCCACGTCACAGAGCTTTGAATCTGTTGGGTCTGCTTACCAAACTAATACATCTATTCAGGCATCAATGCAGCTCTGGGTGGCTATTTGACCCATTATACATATAGTATGCAGACAGTGATTGCATATTCAGTATTTTCTGTTTTTCATACTACCATGAGCAGTGATCTGAGCTCGTACCGTCTCTGGATTGATCTTGTCGTACAGTTTAAGGATGTTCATAACACGCTCCTCAATGCCCTGCAACGTCAATGGCGATGAATCGCAGTACTGCCGACACAACTGCACAGCAGGACTGGGGACCTAGAGAAACAGAACAACGAATATGGTCATTACTTTTTTTTTTTTTAGAAGGGTGGATCTCGAGGAACAGGGTTAGTGACCACTGGAAGAGAGTGTGCAGATAAGGAGGCCAAAGAGCTAGACAAACTAAAGGGCTAAAGCATCACATCAGCTAGGTTTACAGCATTGTGGGGAATGTAAGAAACACCATGCTCAACTCTCCTGACTGTCAACATGCTACAGTGTCAAGCTTACAGGCTTTTGTCCGGTGTTATCCTCATCATATTCAAGTTCGGGCTGTTGGAGAATTTTATTGATCTTGTTAATGGATTTTAACGTATCTGTGCACGTTGGTATTCACTGAGCAGGTAGAACATGATAGGGCAAAAAAAAAACAACTAGGTCAAAAGGTCAATTTTGTTGCTCAGGCCTCAAAATATAGAGGACAACTTAGATATCAAACAAAATAAACTTTTGATCATTTAAACAGCTCCAGGATCTCTGTTTGAGTTGAAGCGTTATGTTTTCACACGGGTTTCCTCTGGATCTTCAGGTTACCTCCCAAAAAAAAAAAGTCTACATTTACGGCATTTGGCAGACATTCATCCACTTTTTATACAACTGAGCAATTAAAGCGGTTAAGGGCCTTGCTTAAGGGCCCAACAGTGCCAGCATAGTGATACTGGGAATTGAACCCATGACATTCAGATCAGTAAACTCTGAGCCACCACTGGTGTACGGTGCTAAGTGAAGGGCGCCCAGACATCGAATGCACCGACACCCTGACCAGGATAAGCCTGTTATTAATGTTGAATGAATGAATAATCCTGTATACTGACTTGAGTAGACTTTGTTATGGACAGGTGTATCTTAAACAAAGATCATCAAACCAGAGTATATTTATTTCTAAACAGTCCTTCTGAAGCACAAGTGAAGTGACTCTGTACTGTACCCTTTGTTTCTATTGTATGGACAGACATATAGAAACAAGCCAGTAGTATGAGCACTGATGCCCTACACACTCACTACCAGAGCAGCAAACACACTACAGGGTCACTCATCAACACAAGGCCGAATTCAGCTCATGGAGGAAATTATGCACGATTTAAAGCCTCACCCGTAAAAGTTCCGTCCATTTCGCTGACTGTTTAAACGCAACCAGAGTCAATGATCTCTGACAGGCGGATTTTATAACTCCACTATGCTGTAATAACCTTACAGAGCGGGCACACCGCACTAGTACACGGGAAGCCATGTCTGTCGAAATGTTACCCAGACTGCACCGCAGCAAAATATAATAAAAGTGCCCGCGCATGCGCACAAGGCCCGCTCAGGCTCACCACATTAGTTTTCTTCCCTGTTTGCAGTGTATTTAATTACAACGTTTATTTTACATACTACACTTATTGTTAAGATTTTTTTTACATTTAAAAATAGCGTTGTAATATTTATGTACATTAACTGAAATGTTTTGGGAAAACCTATTAAAAACTTTTATTTTGAAAGAATACCGGAAGTAGCCTATTTCTTGTCACAGTACAAATAACTGGCGACTCACACACAGATGTTGATTTTAACAGTTATTATTAGTTATAAAATCAGTTTTTAACGTTACAATATTTTATTTATTATATATCCTATTGCTTTATTTATACAGAATATTATCTTGGTTGTTCTAGAATAAGAGTTTTTTTCGTGCACGTGAATGTAAATAAGGTGAGTGTTGGAGCTCTAAAGAGTAAGTTTCATAATATTGTTATTAGTACATTTAATAAAGACATAAATGTTCATACATATATAATAAATACATGTATTTTTAAAGGTTAGCTTAGTTGCGGATTAATATTGGGGAAATTCTAGTGCAAAACATCAAGCTACATTTGTGAAAATACTGACAAACATCTATTTTGAATCCAAAATGGCGGCGCAGAAAATCCAACAGTACAGCAGTAAGAGACTTTATCATACTGGGACAGTCCAGTTAATAGATTTAGTGTCAAAAATGCATTTTATTTCATGTTTTTTTTGTTTGTTTGTATTATCTGTATACTGTGTCCACCGTACAGTGATATATTTTATTAGTCTGCATGGGTCATTTGTAACAGTACTTTTATTAACAGTTAATATGTGAAGTGATTTAAGTTTGTCAGTTGAACCTAACAGAAAGAACCATTTTGATTTCAGTACAAGGAATCATGCGTCATGGAGCCGGCGAGTGTGGAGAACCTGTGCGTGTTGTACCACAGCGCTGATTATCTGGTGCTCAATAAACACTGGGACATTCGGATCGACAGCAAACTGTGGAGTGAAACACACACCGTGCAGAAACAACTGAAGCACCGGTTCCCTCATCTCGCCGACCCTCAAACACACTACGGCTTCAGGTGAAAACAGCCAGATCAACCTGCCCAAACAGAGTCCGTGTTAGGTGTTTGTGTGTTTTAAGGAGCTGCTGTACAGTTGAGTTTGACTTGGTTCTTCTGTGCAGGTTCTGCCATCAGCTGGACTTTTCTACAAGCGGTGCTCTGTGTGTGGCGCTGAATAAATCAGCAGCTGGAAGAGCGTATCGCTGTTTCAAAGAAAGAACAGTTACCAAGGCATATCTTGCTCTGGTACTGACACACGGTTCACACACTGGCCAGTATGCATTCAAGTGTTTCACTTGACACAAATAATATCACATCTGACCAGAGTTTGTGAAAGTCTGAGTGTTTACCGATTGTGCATCCAAAGTTCACTTCATTCCTAAACATTCCCATACCGTGTCACGATATACTCACTCACTCGTTTGCTGAACTGCTTAACCCTACTCGGGTCATGGGGAGACTGGTGCACAGTTAATAAGCAGGAATAAGGCGGGCTACACCCTGAACAGCTTGCCAGACCACTGCAGAGAAAACACATATACTACCAGTCACACCTTGACGTACATTACTATCAGTCGTAAACATGTCCGTTTCCTGTGCAGGTCCGAGGCACTGTGGCGGAGAGCACAATGACGCTGGATGCTGCCATCGGTAAAAACACCACTGAGGGAGAAACACACATGATGTGTGTGGAAGGAACAGAAGGTCAGAATCGTATGGACCTCACATGCACTATATATAAACACAGTGTGGTTGAATTGTCAAAACTTATTGGTCATTTTCTATAACCGCAGCTCTGACTTTCATATTGGCTGTAAGGTCAGTCAATGGGTAGCTTGATTGAGTATTTTTTTTTTTTTAGCAGCTCTAAAAGACCACTAATGGTGCACTCTGGTATCTGTACGCTCCATTACATTATTAAACCTGCCTAAACCCAGGAAGATTATTTATTAGACAGAATGAGATGGAAAAAGCTGTTAGAAAAGTGGATGAAGATAATTTTTTTTATTTTATTTTGATGACAGGATGCGAGAATCCCAAACCCAGCCAAACATTATTAACTGTCCTAGAATACGGTTCATACGATGGAGAGCCTGCTACTAAAGTTCTTCTGCAGCCTCTTACAGGTAAACTTTGATTTCTATGCACGCTCACTGTCCACTTTATTAGGAACACCTGCACACCTATGCTGTTACACAATCAGACAATCATGTGGCAGCAGCACAATAAATATATATTAAATCCATACTCTTTCCTTTTAGGACGCACCCATCAACTCCGAGTGCACTGCAGCTCAGTGGGTCATGCAGTCGTAGGCGACTTCACTTATAGCCACGGTACAGACAACGCTCCGTATCGCATGATGCTCCACGCCTACCTTCTCCGAATCCCTCTAGAGCATGAGGTCATCGAGGTCGCAACATCTGACCCCTTCGTTTCCGAAATCGACTCCAAGTGGGCGCCAGAAACCCGTGTTCAGAATCTCGAACGCTTAATTACTGAAATATTAACCAGAACTAAAGCAGAAGAGCGACAGAGGAAGGAGGAGATGGTGAAGAGGTTAGCGGGTGAAGAAGAGGAAAAGAGGGAGAGTGTGGAAGAGAGTGAGGAAGAACGAGTGCGGTGTCAACAGTGGCTGTCGGAGTGGACTCTCGCTGACTAATCATTTTATTTATTTATAAAATAAAATTTTATAGCAAATGAATTGCTAAGTCATCCTTTATGGGTCATGATGTTTTAATATTGTGTAGTGTTTTGGTCGACGAGCTGCTCGTCCATGTTCATGTGAGCAGGTTAATTAACTTGGTGTTTATGGTTTTCACTCAAAAGGTTACAGCAAACCCCGTGTTTGGTGCCTTCTTTCATTGAACAGTATCTTTAAGTTCTTCCTGGTAATCGTTCGAGTCGTGTTGCATGGAAGTTCAGTTTACTTAAACGCCACGTCCGCCCACATTTTGTCTCACAAGAAAATTTTGCCTCTGCATTGTTGCTCGTCACTTCCTGTGTGATAAGGGCTTTAGTTTATGTACTTCCATAAAACTAGCTAATCAATTGAATATAGGTTATGCTGTGTTCATCCAAGTCGTATTTTCAAACCTCCGTCTAAAAGAAAACTTCTCAGGATATTCTGTTCAACCCTGAGTTCAGGGAGTTGCATCAAATCAACATGGCTGCACAGATCCTACATACAACTTCAATTCTGAAAATAGAGTTTACTCTTCGAGTTGGATAACATTCATCCATTCATTCATTTTCTGATCTGCTTAATCCTAATTAGCGTCACAAGGAGGCTGGCACACTATCTCAGCCGACTCTTGAGTGGCTGCGGAGTACACCCTGGACAGCTCTGCAGGGCAGAAACACACTGACGGCAACCCCAGTGGCCTTCTCCTTTCAAACAACAGCAGTGGTTCTTTTACATGCCTCTCATCACAGACAGAGAGAGGTCACTTGCCTTAGATCACCCAGTTAGATGTACTGGGAGGAAGCAGTGACAACCTGGTGATAGTCTTGAACCCCGGACCTTTGGACCAGTAAACCACCACTGCCCCGAGTTGGATAACACATCGTTCTTCCCAGTTAACTGGCGAAAATGTTACTAAGAAAAGACCAACATGGAGGTATCCAAGGTCAACATTATAAAAATTATTCACCAAAGGCGAGGTGGATATCGCCGAGTAGTCCCAGCACTATCCATGGAGACTGAGGCGAATAATTGAGTAAATACTACTTGGGAACCTAAGAAAAGTCGACTAAAATAAGATTTTTATGGTTTATTTAAGCATTAATCAAAGTTTGCAGGGTGGATAATTAACAGTTATTCCATGACTTCTCATCCGTATATGAGCCGGTTAGCATGGAGTCTCGCTGCATGTCCGGTCACCAGCATCAAGTGATGCCAAAGGACTGGAGGTCTGTTCCTCACAGCAGGGTGATAAACTCGTGTTTACTTTGGGGGGGGGGGGGGGGGGGGGGGGGG
>JAOUQZ010000024.1:6752550-6764618 GCA_028564935.1 Neosilurus hyrtlii
CCCCCCCCCCCCCCCCCCCCACAGATAGTGACACAGCTACTAATGATATGTGCTGATATCATAGCAGTAGACTACCAATCAGAATGCACAAGGGCTATTAGATAATGAACCAATCAGATCGCACCAGTCCTGAATATATTAGCTACTGCTTTTTAGCTTTGTCAGTTAGGATTCTAGGTCATCACAACAGGAACTGGGCATCACTGGAGTGGGCTAGCTAATAAATGTACATTTGTCCACCCATGGGTTACACACACACATAATAGTAAAACAATGTGCCTTAGAAATAATCTCTTTTTAAACTAGGTGCCATTTTTCCAAAACGTATTGAAATCTATGAGGAAAACAGATCATATCAGGAGTTATTTGATATCTGTTATAATCAGCGACGGTGCGTTTGCACAGAGAAACATCTCATGCTTCAGAATCTACACAATAAATACAAGCTTTCATAACAACATCGCACCTCATGACTGATCTGATGATCTGGAGTCACACACTGCTCAGGGAACTGATTAACCTCCCTGCTCAGTGTGTGTACACACGTGCATGTCCTCCTACACACACTTACATGTAGAGTGCTTATATATAAACCACAGTGTTCATGGAGTTTAAAAACGAACGTACAGATGTGTATCATACGGACACTGTTGAGGACATCCTTCATATTTCGGCGAAGGGAGGAAATGTAGGATAAAGAGTCCGATTTGAGGAGATAGTTGGTGTTAGATTTGGCTTAGTGGGAGGAATTTCTGATAATAGCTCTTGGTCACATCAATCATCAGCTCCTGCGTGCACTCTGGCAGCTCTCCGGCAAATAAACCTAGAAAGAAAGAAAGAAAACCCACACTTATAAAATAAATTTAGATATGAGAACTTTGAGGTCTTCTTCCTCCAGCCAACAATGAACAAAAACATGTCCAGCCTCAGTTTTAGCTCGGAAAGAACTGAACTCAGAAAATAATTGGATCGTGTAGCCTATTATTTGCATGTGGCAAAATCTGAAGCCATCTTGGTGAGACCACTTTACTGTTGAAAGTTATACTCACATGGCGTACAAAAAAAAGGATGGGGGAAATGGAAATAACTACGTCCATGGTGTACATTTCATTTTAAACCTCACCCCCCACCCAAAATTTCAGCGATCAGGTAAAGTTATATCTGAATTGAAGGTATTCTGAGTGTCAGCAGTAAAAATCTTTAGGGTTTTGGAGCTGTGTTGGCTTTCAACAGCTCCACGTTGAGATCTTAAAGCAAGGTGGTCTCACCAAGCTGGCTGCTTCAGAACTGAAACCCTAATGTGCTAACCTGCTCCCACACTGCTTATTTTCCTGTAACGGCACTGGGTTTTATTTACACTTAATGAAACGGCACTCTCTTTGCTCCCTAACTGTACATCACACTACAGGGATTTTTTTTTTTTTAAAGAGTGAAGAGAAAAGAACAAAAGAAATGTTAAAGTATAAGGACACTGACCTGGACATCCAGAGAAGACTGTAAAAGGAGGAACGACTGTCTCAGGAGGCAGGACCGTGTTATCCAGTATTTTACAGCAGTCTTTCAATACACACCGCCGACCCTGCACCAACACACACACCTCTGTGTAATTAGTGACAGCACAATGGAAGAAGCAGGGATCATAAATGCCTCTGCTGAGTGTATATACCCTGGGCAGTTAGCATGCTAAGCTAATTTGCCAACAAAGCCTAGCACGTAATATATAAATACATGTAAA
Organism: Neosilurus hyrtlii; assembly: GCA_028564935.1. Lineage (NCBI taxonomy): Eukaryota > Metazoa > Chordata > Actinopteri > Siluriformes > Plotosidae > Neosilurus > Neosilurus hyrtlii. The sequence goes on from JAOUQZ010000024.1 coordinate 6,754,286, forward strand.
ACTACACAGGACTTCACCGTCGCTAGTGCGAACATTAAATAAAGAGCTGAGGAATAAACAAAGAAATAAAACTGGATATCGACTATAAAGAAACAGACAAACTACGTACGATGACACAGTTTTTCCCGATGTGAACGTATGAGCCGATCTGAGCCGCGTTTACAACACAGTCCTCCTCGATGAACACGTGGTCGCCGATGTGCAAGGGGAAGAAAGCCACCCTGTGGAGACAAGACACATACCCTCATTTTCCATACTGCCTTAACCCCGTAGGGTTGCAGGGAGGCTGGAGCCTATCTCAGCTGACACTGGTGTACACCCTAAAAACAACTCACCAGACCATCATAGACACAACCATTCGCACTTACAGGCAATTATGTTTGCATTAAGTACGCATGTCTTAGGACTGTGGGAGGAAACCGGAGCACCCCGAGGAATCGTCCACCTCACAGCAACAAGGTTCTGGATTCGAGTCCCTGGCTCAGCGAGGGAGTATGTTCTCCACATGCTTGTGTGGGTTTCCTCTGGGTACTCCGGTTTCCTCCTACGGTCCAAAGACATGCACATTAGGCTAACTGGCTGTTCCAAATTGCCCCTCGGTGTGAGTGTGAATGTTTGTGTGTGTATGTAAGACAAAATCAACAGAACATACCTCTCTATACTCTTCTGCTTTTGGATTCTGATTGGACAATACCAGCTCCTTACCCTTTGCTGAACTTTTTAAACGGTGGCCGGATGACGCTCCTGCTCTTGATGACGCAGTGCCTGCCGACTCTGACGTTCGCCAGATCTCCTCTGATGATGCAGTCGTTCATCACTATGGTCTGAGAAAAGACAGAAAACCATGTTAGCAGCAGCAGACTGATGAGGCATCTGATATTACACATATACAATATAATTAAACCCACAGAGGTTCATTTAGGCTTACTTTTCCATTCAGGACGATGTTCTGGCTCCCACACAAAACTGACTGCCTGCTCACTTTATTGCCTGACGCCTGAGGGAACATGAAATACAGGAAGAAACAATCAAAAAATATATAAAGAAATGAGGAGTACCCAGCAGCTGACAGTTAGTAGCTACCATTAGAACCATAATAATGGCCACTACAGCCATAACTCATCAATATGTGAGTTGCAAACGGATCGAGAGCTGTGATTTGATTCTGTTTTTGTCTGAAACAGTAGTGATGGTGTGCAGAACGTTTCGACTTATTTTTCACTGTTTGAATTACACGACACCTACGCGGAATCTACACAAGCTCAGTGACACCTTATTAGATTACACATTTTATCTAGTGATAATTATGAGTTTCTATCTAGTAATTATGATAAAATAACTCATAATTGGGAAAAAATAGAATAATTGGGAAAAAATACCAAAATAGTAATTGTAAGAAATTACTTCATAATTATGTAAAAATACCTCATAATTGGAAAACAATATTCGTTTAACTGCATCTGCGGCAAGAGCCCGACTTCGAGCAAGTCAAACTGTCTTTCTTAATATAAAATATTCTTTTTATACAATTTAAGTAACATTCCTGAAAAGGAAATTTAAACAGATTAAGTGCAGTACCGCCGTCACAACCTACTGTCTAGATCTTGTAGCCTAGGTGAGCGATGATTGCTAATTAGGCTATCAGAGTTACGAGATCTTAATCTCACAATATCCTGATCTCCTAAATGATATCATAATAATGAAAACAGAGCTCATGATTACCAAATATGAAGATACAGTATCCTTTGTTGTAATTATGAAATAATAATAATTAAAGTTTAAATGCCTTTGTTTCGTTTGTGAATGCAAGCAACTAATGCAGAAATGTGCCGGAAGAAAACACACCACCACCACCACCACAGAAGAACTGTACTTATTACTAGCACAGCACATGAAACCCCACCCCCCCAGGGGCGGGACATATACTCTCTAGTAGACATTTTATTGGACAAGCACAAGCTTAGTGCTAGATGAGTCATCACGATTGTTTTAATCCGTTTCATGTCATGGATGACATTTTACAAAATTTAAAACAAGAACATCTCAAACAGATGTGTTGTTTTTGTTTATTAAAATCATACTGACATTCAAAAACACTAAAGGACCATTTCTAAAGACTTTAAAACACCAGTTTTTATTTATTACACGTTTACTTACCTTCAGCCTTTATTTTTTTATAGTTTAAGGCATTGTTTTTTTGTGTTGGAGAAAGAAAACACCAAATATACAGGATAAACAATCATAATTTTATCACTGACTGTGTTTTCAGTAGAAGTCTGCACTAAACAACCCACTGCAGCTGTTATTTACCCCTAAAGCTAACAATGGAATCTCATTTAAAAATTGAGGGTTAATCCTTAAGTATTTTTTTTTTATTTTAGAGAAATGTTTTTCTAGCTACGACTAAATTAATTATTATCTAACCAGAGACGTCTGAAATTACAGAAATGCTAATTTATCAGTGTTAGCCTGTTAGCTGTGTTAGCAAATCATCCTCAATGCAGCCGTGTTTGTACTACATTTACCCTGTCATAAAACAATAAAAATCCACATACCGTCTCGATGTACTCGGCCTTGTTGTATAAAATTTCACTCAGCTCCATTCCTGCAAAACGATAATGCTTACAGTGGTGATACTTTTCTTCGGCTAAGGCGTTAGCTATTATTCATTCACGCCCCTACACCAACAAGTCCCGCCCAGATCCAAAAGACTGTAATAACGGCGCGTTCCAATTGGTGAATTTCGCGTGAGCACGAACGAGTAGCCAATCATAGATCAGGAAACTTGTCACTTCCGCACATAAGTATAAACACTTACATACGAAGGTGGGCCATTTCGGCACGTCAAGCGGAAGCGCGCAATCCGCCATCTTAAAGCGGTGCGAGTTGGGAGCAAGACTCAGCTGTCAACTGTTTATGTGATATAACTTTAACAATACAGTAATGAAAAGCTGCTTTAATTAATGTGTATATAATATAAAATATATTTAAATATGATACAAAAACATTTGAATAACAAAAATACGAACGTTCGTATAGCGCGCGCTGCGTATCTATGTGTAAATATGTATACTTCCGCATCTATTCTACATTAAGGCTGTACTAATCGAGCTCTGATCACCTATTAATGATGTTTAATGATGTCATGATCAGAATTAAATAAATTCCAATCAATCAATAATCAATCAATCATTTATTAATTTATATTCTGCAATCTTGTTATCCTGGGCAGGATCATGGCAGATCTGATTGATCCACCCTGTGAAGTGGATTCACTCTGTGTGGGAGGATAAATTAAAAATACACCATCAGGTCATCTCATTCACACTTAAATGCAGTTTAAAATTGGCAACACATCTATTAAATTTACAGCATTTGGCAGACGCTCTTATCCAGAGGGACTTACAATAACCTTTTTTATACAACTGAGCAATTGAGGGTTAAGGGCCTTGCTCAAGGGCCCAACAGTGGTGACTGAACCACTGACCTTCGGATCAGTATAGCATCCCCTAAACCACTAAGCCACCACTGCCTAAGTATTAGCATGTTTTTGGCAAGTAGGATTAAACTCGGATTAAACTCGCAGAACATAAAAACGTCTGCACAAAAAGTCCAGCTCAGGTTCCAACCAGGGCCCATGTGGCTGAGGGCAGTGTTGCCACCCACAATGCCTTATGATTTGATACCATTTCATTGTTTTATTTTACCTACAGAATGTTCCGCATTCAATAAGACATCTAACCATTAAATACCATTAATTATACCATGGACAGACAGTACATCTTATTCAGTAATGCACTTTTCTAACAAACAAACAAATAAAGAAATAAATGCATGTTTGTTTTCTGACCACCAGGCGGCGGTGTTACCAAATAAAAACAGGTGACAAACTAAAAATCCAGTGGTGCCAAAAATCTAAGGGCATTAGTAAAAATGCTTTGGTTTCTCATTCTGTTTCACTCACTCATTCACTCACCTGATGAACTGCTTACTCCTACTACGGTCATGGGGAGGCTGGAGCCTATCTCACCCAACACTGGACAAAGACGGCGTACGCCCTGAATGGTACGCCAGACCGTCAAATTCACAAAAATATTTATCTGATTTAAATTTTTGCATGGGTTTTGTTCGGGTGTCCTCCCACAGTCCAATGACATGCATGTTAGGCTCATCGGGTTTTCAAATCCAAATTGCCCCTAGCTGTGAGCGTGAGTGCGATTGGTTGGGTGTGTTGGCCCTTCCATTTGGTGAGCTGTTCATGGTGTAACCCGTCTTCACCTAGAGTAGGATAGGGATCCCCTAGTAGGATTAAACAGCTTGACAAATGAATGAATGACCGTTTATAATAGGATAAGCATGATAATCATTAGGAGTTAATTAAAATTCCTCCTACCTGACTGTATAGTATCTATAAGCCGAGAGAGCCTGAGCGTGTGGCTAAAAATGGGTAATGAACTAAACCTCACCTCTCTATCCTGTACACACATATAATGTGTGATGGAAAGAATAATTAGGTTTGCTGTCACTTTGCTCTTTGTACACTAGAGTGTTCTCCTGACCTCTGTTTCACGCCTGCAGAGAAAAAGAGCTAACCCACATACAGAAAAAAAAATCGATGCTGGATCTTCTAGTACAGGAAATTCCCTGTGTTAGGGAAAAGTTCGTATCAGTTCAGTATATTACATAAAGTCCCACACACGATAGAAGTCCTTCATGTAAAAGTGTTACAGAAATACACTGTGATGATGCTGTTTATCAAATCATAACGTCAAATATATATACATATATAATTATTGTCTGTGTTCAGTAGGTATCTTTATCTAAAACCAGTTCTGTACTGGAATAAAAGACCAAAGTTAAAACTCTGTGTATCATCATGCTGAGTAATTTCATAATTCATACTCTGGCTGGTTGCCGAGTGTCTTCCTCCACACTGTGTGAAAGATCAGCAAAGCTATTTTCACATTTCTCAAGCTGAATCATGCACAATCTCAACTCTATTCTCTCAGCCGTCCTACACAATTAACACACAAGCACTGTTTATTAGTAGGTCTCCCCCATTAGAAACCGTCCAGGATGCACTCGAGTGCTGTTTTTAATACAAAGCCATTGACTTTTGCATTTCTGTTCATTCTTTTTCAGGCCTCATAGTCAACTTTATGATTATGTAAGAGAGTTGTGGTGCATCACTTACCCATAAGATGGTGGGTCCCCCTCACAGCATGAAGGTCCTGGATTCGAGTCGCAGGCTCAGCGTGAGCATTTCTGTGTGGAATTTGCATGTTCTTCCGTGCTTTCTCTGGATACTCCGGTTACCTCCCACAGCTCCAAATATGGGTTAATTGGCTGTTCCGAATTGCCCCTAGGTGTGAGTGTGAGTGGAAATGTTTGTATGCATGTTGGCCCTGCTGTGGACTAGTGAGATGTTAAAGATGACATTGTGAGTTGGCTGAGATAGGCCTTCCCACGACCCTAGTAGGATGAGGCAGTTCAACAAAAGAATGAATAAACTTACCCATAAGGCAGCAGTGCCTGACGCACTGATGTCTTTGGACTGTGAGAGGAAACAGGAGTACTTGTTGGAAAGCCACGCAAGCACGTGGAGAACATGCAAACTCCACACAGAAACGCCCTCGCAGAGCCTAGGACTCAAACCCAGGACCTTCTTGCTGTGAGACGGACGTGCTAACCACTACATCACCGTGGAGCCCTGAAGTAAATATAATTTTTACTAAATACTAGTGGCTATAAAAATAGGGGAAGCACAGCATTATATTATCGACTATACACCAATCATTTCCATGGGGTGTACTTAGTTTTTCACATGATATATTTACAAATGCTACCACTGCTGGCTTTAATATATTTACAGTATTTACAGTACGTTTCAGATTCGTTTCAGCCATGCTGTTCCCAATTTACTGACTGGCAATTAATTACAAGCTGTATGTCCAGGCTAAACAAACAAAGATAGCATTGTCCAATAAATGTCAGTATGTTTGTGTGTGTGTGTGTGTGTGTGTGTGTGTGTGTGTGTGTGTGTGTGTGTGTGTGCAGAATGCACCTGCACATGCTCTATTCACCCCCAGTGATTCTCAGCATTCTTTTATTTTCTTATTTACACAAAAAAACCCCAGCAAACACACAAAGACCTAATAGACAGTTACAACATTATATTTCGACGCCCATTGGTCCGACAGCCCTGACCCTAACCCTAACCCAATTGAACTAAGTAGGGTGCTCCATTGATTTAAGCAAGTTGCCCATCTTATATCAGTTGGGCTGTGGGACCAATGGGCTGTTGGAACACAGACAATAATAGGCATAAACTGACAAACAGGTTTCACTGGGTGTCTGTTAGATGTGTGTTGGGGGCTTTAAAGGAGATTTTCCCTCATGCTGTACCGTTCACCAGAAAACAGTTTAAATTCAGTGAAAAACACAACACAATACTGCAGTACATTTGCTTTGCTAATATACAGAACTACACCACGAATTATGAGTAACAGACACTTGTTCAATTGAAGCATTTTAATGAAATGTTACGGAAAGACCGGCTTCCTAAATAGTCTCTTCAAACAACTGCTAATGGTGTAGTGCACAGTGTGAGATTTAAGACAGTGCCAAGGTAGACATTTTGTTGAAATATCTTTTTGTTTGCAGACCAGCTAGTTAAACTCAAGCTGCTCAAATATACACCCCCCACCCCCCTTCCTTGTGCAATAATTGCACAGTCTTGTTGTACTTGATAGGTCTACTTGAATGCTGAGGGGAAGTTAGAGAGCAAGAACTCATACCGCTCTTACAGAGACAAGGACACCATGGCTACACTCAGCGATCCTAGCATCTTCAAAAGGGGATAATATATTGATTTATGCATTTCCTAATTGCCTTGACAATCGCTGTCACACAAGTAAACGATACATAACCAATCAGCTCAGTGACGCAACGCCTGGACATAGGACTGCTATGGGACAACCATCCAAAATGAAGTAAGTGGGTTAGTTTTAAACAGCAATGCGTGGACACAGGACAGACATGGAACAACCATCTAAAATGAAGTTGATAGGTTAGTTCTTTACAGCAATAAGTGGACACTGTACAAACACGGGACAACCGTACAAAATAGAGTCAATGGGTAATTAGTTCTATAAACCAAAGCACAGACACAGGACGGACTCAGGACAACTATCAAAGCCATATTCCATGACTATAATCAACGGTTTAGTTCTATACAGCGAAGCGCAGGCACGGGGTGGACATGGAACGGACACGGGACAACCATCTCAGCCATATTTCATGACTATGCTGCTCCGCAAAGCTCTGCTGCTACTGCACATTGTGATCCTCCTAGATATGTTTTGACGAGTCTTGAGTTTGGTGGCTAGCATTCTCAATTAATCTAGTCTCACACCAACAAATTATTTGGAATGTTTCAGTGTTTGGGAGCCAATTTCACTCTCAGAGTGCTGTAATATGGCCGAGGAAGACATACCAAATGGCTGGTATGGGCACAAACAAACAAGGCTCTGTCTGGCCAACAGAAGTTTCAAGGCAGCTTGCATACGTTCAAAAAATATCTCTGCAGCTTGAAAGCACCATAAAAGTAGGACTTCAGATTGGAATGCCTGTCCTTGAAAGAGTAATGTCAAAAAGCATCTGGGGTGTCATGAAAGTATGCATCAAGCAGATCTACTGATGTCACATGGCATGAATAATATCAGACAGCCTTAATGTAAGAAGGAGGAGAGATTTTAGCAACCAGTTAAATTCTTGAGTCTTGAGTCCAGATAAAAGACAAGTTTCCTTCCTCTGACTAAAGAAATATGTTTGGGAGAATCCATTGTTAGGAACCATGGGGTCTACCTTTTCTAACATATCTTTGAGGGAAAGTACTTCTGGGGTCCTAGTGGCACACTTGAAGGGGTGTGATATTGATGTGCCTTTGAGATCTGAATAGTCCCTGAGTCTAAGGCAGAACGGCTTACTAACTGTGCAACATTGTAATCAAGACCCACTGGTCCAATGTACTCGCTGCTATTCTCAGAAAATGACTGGGAACTTAATTGGGTAACAGATCAGAAGGTCCTAAGAGCCACAGGCACTGCACTCTAATACAGTGTCACAAATACTCCCACCATAGTAGGAGAGGAGCTCACTCGCAGGAAGAGTAGACACTCAATTGAGCGAGCCTATGAGAATAATCTCAGGAGCAATAAAATCCACTCTAATATGTCTGGATACCGTTAGCATCAATAAACCTCCCCATCTATGAAGGCAGGATGCTACACCGAGACTCTATAACTCTGTTCTGCCACGTCGTGATGGTGCTCCCTTAAGAGAGATTATTCGTGATGCCCCAACAACTTCCAGGCTCAAGTCACGGCAACCGTTCTATAACATTCAGAGGTCAGACACCTGAATGAATGAGTTGTGGAGATGAGTGGAGGCACAACACACCTGTGTCTGGTCATCTTTTACTGAACCCAAGCGAACCTCTTCCAGGATTCACCATCAAACAATGAGGGACTTGTGTGACAGCGAACAGGCTTAGAGGAAAGACATGGAAGGTTCAAATCTAGACCCTACAGATGGGTCTATTGAGGTTGAATTACGGCCAACAGCGCATAGCCTGCTACATGGTGATTTCAATGGCTTGGCCACGTCGTCTTAGAGTGCCCGGTGACCAGGACGCCACAAAAACTTTGTGAACTGAACAAACTAGTAGAGGTGTGACGATACCAAAAGATACTACTTCTACTCTGTTACTTACTGCCCAATGAAGACTATTCTTGCCTGTGAAGTTCCCCACTGGACACCCCCATACTTTGGCAGATGTGGGTGCTGATATGAATAGTTTTGCTGTAGCAAATCTAGGATGTCATTAAGCCAGTTTATTTAGCTGTGCCGGGTTCTACTTTTTGAAACCTACATTCTCCTCTCCAGGGCTTCTTTGGCAGCAAGCCCAGTGACCCTGAGAGCCTGAGGGCAGATTTTCTGGCTAGACCCACTTGCTGCATTTGAGTCAGCTTGTCAGCTGGATGTAAATGAAGACCACATTATAGTGAGGAAGCACATATATACATGCCTGCTGGTCACCAGACCCTAGCTACCTCATGCATGAGCTAAAGTAGTTAAAGGGACAGTCAATAGATAACATCATGCTAACATGATGTACCCACTCAAGCTGTCAGATATGGACTAAGTTGTCTTTATAAGGAGTGATAAATGGGAAAGTACAGTCGACATTCATACGAGGTGACAGGACATCACTAGGAGGAGGCAAAAACTTATTCCCAGTTTTGTAAGACAAGGTACCTCCACTCACCTTGTATACGGACAATAAGCTTTCCAGATGATATCCACCAATCCTGGTGGTTGGGTGAAAGAAAGTGGATCATCTGACTGTTTTTAAAAAATTCCCTGAAGGTCCAATTACTCTGTGCCTCCTGCCAATGGCATCTACACCCCCTTGCCAGCTGGGAAAAAATTTTTGAGTAAAGAAATCGTTATGTTTTCTGCATTTCTGGGAGATTTTTATATAATTTCCCCAGCCTCCACTTCTGTGGGTGACACGCATTATTCATTCCTCAGATCAGATGTGTGAGAATTCAAACTGTCTCTATAAGGCATTGAAAAAAACTTTGCACTCTACAACCCACCAGAGGTCCACTTCTCTATTTATATTGGTGATGTTGAAGGCAATCATGAATCATAGCTAAAATTATATGACCAGAATGAATCTGATAGGTGTGACAGCAAACAGTTAGCTTGCATTTTAGCAGCTAACCAATCAGCCATGCCTTATCTCTAAGGAAAAACAACTATAAATATAAAATTTCATACATTGATACTTAATACCCTCCTCTATTAAGTATTCCTTACACAGGGGTGGTTCTGACAGTTTGAAACCTCAGTGAGCAGCCAAGAGATGATGGAAGTGTTGCAAAACAGCCTCACGTGGGGGCGGGCTTTTAGTCGGTTCACTGCGGTTTAAAATGATGTCAACACAATAGTAAGCAGTAGGTAAAAACACAGTGTGAATAGGTTGTAATAAGTTTGTATTGAACACTGTTCAGAAAGGTTGCGAAAGGTGAATACATGGCAGCTGCAAGGCAGCAAGACAGTGGTACACCGTTTTGAGAACCACTGTGAAACATTTTGAAAATCTCATGGTTTATGACGGGTGGCACGGTGACGCAGTGGTTTGCACGTCCGCCTCACAGCAAGGTCGTGGGTTAGATTCCCGGCTCAGACGTTTCTGTGTGGAGTTTGCATGTTCTCCCTGTGCTTGCGTGGGTTTCCTCCGGATACTCCGGTTTCCTCCCACAGT
>JAOUQZ010000024.1:6782477-6798411 GCA_028564935.1 Neosilurus hyrtlii
AAAAATATATATATATATATATATATATATATATATATATATATATATATATATATATATATATATATATACATACAGTGATCAAATTTGACCTAGTGGGTTTTTTTTTATTTTTCCTTTCAGCCCACCCTCGTATATACCCATTTATCCCGCCACACATACTATAATCTTTGTCTGTTGTACATTTTTCATACAGTTCATCCTATTTTTGCTGTAGATATTCACTGTCAGTATACTGTATACACATCTTATTGCATATGTAGTTGCTTGCATACCTAACATCACTAAACAAACAGCATCAGGTCAAATATTCAAAAACTATATCCCAAACTTTTAAGATTCAACAGCACCTTACTAAATCCATGACTATGACTAGAGTAATGCCAAGCCTATGGCATCAATGCAACACGGTTCAGAGGAGATCATCCAACAAAAGTTAGTGACCATATAAGGGGAGCATTATTCAGAAATAATTATTTTTCCCTAATTTATTCATAGCTAATTGCCACCCAGGAGGGGCAAAAGCAAGCACATACCCCCCTTTGTAACACATAATGCTGTCACCCACATCTTTACAAACTGCTGTGTATACATATGCAGGGGCAGCCTAGCACACTCACTGACACTCAGGATTGGCTGGTGATTGCTGTGTATATCAACCTGGATTCAAACATGTGATCTCCAGGATGATAGTCTCACACCTTGTTGACGTGCCAGTCGGGAGCCTAGTAAGGATAACGTTTATCATGATGCTACCACCACCATGCTTCACAGTTGGGGTGGTGTTTTGCAGAGCAGGGATATGTTTTTGCCAAACTTTAGGTCTCATTAAGCCATAATGTTTTCTGAGCGTCTTGTTCAAAACCATCTCTCAGTCAACGTTATCCTTCACTCCCATTGGTAGTCACCTTAACTGCTCAAGTAAGATTAATGTAACTTGGTACATGCCATCTTCACATCACCAAATATAACTGGCACAGTCTACGGTCTTATAGTCATGCCACACTGCTAGTAGTTTCTTCCTGTGTATATTCCCATAGATTCTTTTGTATATCCTCTGTGATGTATAGATTTATTTTAAATTGTTGTTTAGAGTCAGTGACTTCAGTCCAAAGGTTATTAAGGCAAAGGTACCTGGTATTGAGAGTCAGGTTACAGAAGTGGTTAAGTTATTTTCGGAGTGTTTCAATTCAATTACTGACTTTATCTGCATGCATTTAATGCTGTTGAGGTGACTAGATCCTTCTTGGAGGTAGAAGCATCCAAGACAGGGTAGACTATCAACTTTAAACACCAAAAAAATGCTTTTAACATAACAAATAAGAAAATTTTTATTGAAATAAACATTAAAGAGGAGCGTACTGCTACATGCAGAGGTCAAGCTGGAAATATTACATTGTTTAATGCAAATGAGGCAAATACACTCCAAACAATATGGCTTCCACCCCTATTATTTGGCAACTTAAACAAATAAACAGCACTTGACTGGTACAACCTACTGGGAATATTTCATATTTGGAAATCGTCTTTGGATTTGTTTCCGCTTCTTGTTAACGACGTAGGGATAAATTTAGACCCAATCATGTTTTTTTTTTCCATTATAAAACGGCGTATTGTTTTCTTGTGAGGTGTGAAGAAAAATGGCAGGTTTTGACTTGCAAGGGAACCTTAACTATGCTGTTCTCCATAGAGAATATAAAAAAGGACCAATGCAAAAGGACATGTCTCTTAAGAGTGTATTGTTTTGGGGGTATAGTGGCATAGCGGTTAGCCCGTCTGCTTCAAAGCAAGAGAGTCCTGAGCTCGATTCCCGGGCCTGGGTGATTCTGTGTGGAGTTTGCATGGGTTTCCGCAGGGTACATCGGGTACACTGGATCCACTGTCCAAAGCCATGGACATTAGGCTAAGTGGCTGTTCCGAATTGCCCTTAGGTGTGAGTGTGAGTGTGAATGCTTGTGTATGTCGGCCCTGTTATGGTCCGTCAAGCTGTTCAGGGTGTACCCCGCTTTCGCACAGGGTTGACAAATGAGTGAGTAAGCGAGAGTAATACTATAACATACAAAGACATCATACAAGGACAGTCTCAGAACAAGAAGGTTCTGGCATCGAGTCCAGGTCCTGGGATCAAGTCCCTCCATATTTCTTGCAGGATGCTCAGGTTTTAAAGCTCAGCTGTCCATGAAATTGCTCTACAGCCTTTTTGGTTTTCTATTATTTAAAGGAGAATAATGCTGCTCTTGCACCGCAGATGGGAACGTAAGCTGAGAAAGCCGAAAAGATGACAGCAAGTGTATGTGTGTTTATATATAGCGATGTTTCCACGCAAATGTTTCCCAAATGTAAAACCAAACTCAATGCTCTATGTGCCTCTCTTTCCAAAAGGGAATTTGTAGGCAGAGAGCATGATGCCATTAAAAAACATATGGTGTATATTATGCGCAGAAATAGAGATACAGTGCATGTATATGTGGCCCTCAAGGTACAGGCTACACTAATAACAAGTGATATGGGGTATACTGGTGTAACTATGTGTAACCTTTTATGGCATAAACTTACATATATGTAAACACACCCCCTGCCACATTTGTGGAACATTTGTGATATTATTGTTACAAGCATTCAATGACTGCAGAAGTTATCAGAGGTGTCTTAGTGACTTCTCTGATCAGTTTCCTCCTCACTCATATGCAGGAAGTGTCTTAGTAGTACCAAACATTTTCTTCATTTTGATTAAGGATTTTATTATGGGATTGATAAAGTTTTTGACATTTTTTTGTATCCATCTCCTTACTGGTGCCTATGTACAACTTTATCCCTGAGATCTTTTGACAGTGCCTTGCCACCCATAGATGACTGCTTTCCGTTACACTTCCCAGCGGTATAATGCTCTGCGAAATACTGTTTATATTTTAAAAGCTATTCAATTCATTATCACAACTATTACAGGTGCTAGCCAATTAGCTTAGTGTGCAATGGCGAAGGTAATTACTTACACCTGATTGAGTTTACAAGTTTTTTTAGGAGGGGAGGGGATGCCATGGGGGGGGGGGGGGGGGGGGGAATGTAAATTCTCAGTGATTTTTTTCCCCCTGAACTGTTACCATTATATCTTTCATCATTGAATTTAATAAAGATGAGGTATGGAGGATGGAGACCTTGTCCGACTAGTGTCCATTCCTTTGGAATATAAATTTTTTCAATTTTTACAAACAATTTAACTAGACAGCTACCACTAATTTAATGTAATACTAACACTATGGTGTGTTCCCCCATCCCTTAATTTCCACTGGATATCTCTTCCCTTGTCTAATGACAGATAATAACTATGGAGGGCAAATGTCACTGCATGTTTCCTCTGAGGCGCTTGATGTTAGCCAGCAGCATTTACGTCAAACTACTGCTGAGGCATCATCAGGAGTGGTTTAACACACTTGGAGGAAAGCGCTATCCACCCACTTCTGTATATATGATCTCATAGACACCCATGGTTGGCTAGTTTTGCTGTGAATGACAGGGACAAGACTGTATGCCATCCCTTCCTCCCTGAAAGCTCGGCCGAATAGCTCTCTTGCACTCCACATGACAGGGTAAATACTTTTCTGGTGCATCACTCAGGAGCCCATTGTGTTATACTATGTTTTGATTCCCTTCATCACGTCACTTCTTTATCACATATGTACACCTCAATCACTCATGCTTTACAGTGATATTCAAGTGTTCGAGTCTCTGCTTTCCAGTTAGCTTGTCATGCACACACACACCCGTACACTCATGAAAAAAAATACAACACCAAAGCTGTCTAAAATTCCTCTACTTTATTCAAGATAAATGTTTTTTTGTTTTTTTTTTGTAAAACATTCAATAAAAAAAATGCCATTACTTATTGCTTAGTCGTTAACCTAGTACCCATGATCTTATGCATAATGTCTAACACGCTGCAGGTTTTTTTTTAATCAATAAATATATAAAAACAGAACAAAATCAGAAGTCAAAAATTAACACACACCTTGCCTTGCCTTTGGAAGAAGAAAAAAAATTGTTTGTGCATCTGAGCCGGTTCACTTACAAAAACACATTCATTCTTTTTAAGGAAAGCGTGACCAAGGCAGTATCAGATGGTGAAAACCGGCATAATGTGTGTTATATCTTCTTATGCTCATCACACAGTCAGGTCCGAGAGTCTGAGTTTCCTACCAAGAGCTGTTTATAATCCACCACATATCGAGAAAATAAAAAAAAAAACAGGGGAAAAGTCTACACTTTTTTTTTAACAATCTGGGTCCATTAAACACTAAGAAGTTTTAGTTATTGGAGTGCTGGTCCTGATTTTTATTAGTCATATGAATTACAATACAGCTGATCATATCTAGCCTAATGTTAGCTAGTCAGCTAGTTAACGAATAAGAATCTTAGCTTTGGATGTTCTCCCTGTGCTTGTGTGGGTTTCCTCCGGGTACTCCGGTTCCCTCCCACGGTCCAAAGACATGCACATTAGGCTAACTGGCTGTGTGAGTGTGTGTGTGTGTGAATAGTTGTGTGTGTGTTGGCTATGGTGAGCTGTTCAGGGTGTACCCTGCCAGTGTCAGCTGAGATAGGCTCCATCCTCCCTGTGACTCTAGTAGGACTAAGCGGCTCGGCAAATGAGTGAGAGTAAGAATTTTAGCTTTATCGATGAAAAATGAGGACATTTAGCACATTTTATGGTGGTAAAATCCTCCTCCTCATAGTGATGTTTTGATATTTCTTGGAAGAAAAGTACATTTAAAGATTTAAAGAAAACTCCATTCCACTGAAAGACACCAGTACACCGATTGTCTAAAAACAACAGCTATTTATTGATTTAATTTGCATTTAAATCGAACGTGTGAGAAATAAAACATTTAAAAAATAAATCAAAATGACCACGAAAGCTATATCTGCCTTTATACATCAACTAGAGTGTATATATACATGGATATATATATATTTTTTTTGTTTTTTGCTAATCTTCTTTGTTAACCTGGCTCTCATTTACACAACGTGATTTGCAGAAAGCTTAGGCAAACTTCGTTCACTGCGTTCACGTTTGCCAGTAGTTTTTATAAGCGTGTCTTGAATATGGTCCTGTATCATATCATATCATATCATATCAAAATGAATGAAAATTTCTTAGCAGCTAAACACTGGATTCATTTAAGAGGTGAATGATAGATTCTAGAAATAAATACATGGCATTATTTAAAAAAAAAAATAATAATAATGATAATAAAAAAGTTCTCGGTAGTGTAACTCGGAACCTCAGGACCTAAATATTAAAATATTAAGTCCATCAGAGCATCAACACATAATAATAATAATAAAAAAAACCCACATAAATAAATAAATAGATCATAAATTAATGAATCATTCAAATAGACACAACAAACCAACAGTGCAGAATGTGAGCATGTTTCTGTGGTTTCGGTCTAAGTGGTGCACTGTCGTGATGGACAGATTGACCTGCTGCCGAGAAAAGAGATATAATGTGCAGATTTCTACATTGCAGATGGATGAATTCATATTTGCAGGCGTTAATCTGTCACTCATTTTCTGGCAGTGAGACACTAAAACTTGAGTTAAAAAAAAGCGCAAGCAAACTAATATGTAACAGACTAAAAGAACTAAGTGCATATAGATAGATAGATAGATAGATAGATAGATAGATAGATAGATAGATAGATAGATAGATAGATAGATAGATAGATAGACAGATAGATAGATAGATAGATAGATAGATAGAGTTCATTTTCTATAAATATAATATTAATAGTGAGTTCTTAATAACGTATTGAACTTTATGAATATAATATAGTAGTGCGTGGCATAGTTTCAGATCTTGCAAGTGACTGTAGTGTGCCTCTATGTGTGTGTGTGTGTGTGTGTGTGTGTGTGTGTGGACATTCAGATCTGTGCTGTTCCGTCTTTTCCATCCTAAATGATCACACACTTGCCCTTTTCCACCCACGGATTATTCTTCATCAGCTCAGGGTTCAAGAATGGGTCAGTGGGCACGCCATCCTCAATCCACTTCACCAAGCTGAAACAGGAAAGAGGAAGTGATCATCAGATACACAGACAGTTAGACAGATAAGGGGATAGATAGATCAGAGGAGAAAGGTATGGCAGTTT
Organism: Neosilurus hyrtlii; assembly: GCA_028564935.1. Lineage (NCBI taxonomy): Eukaryota > Metazoa > Chordata > Actinopteri > Siluriformes > Plotosidae > Neosilurus > Neosilurus hyrtlii. The sequence continues at coordinate 6,788,625 of JAOUQZ010000024.1, forward strand.
GTGCTCCACCCCAACACTGGAACACACAGATTCAGTTCTAATACGCTGCTTGAATGTGGTGGTACGTTATGAGAATATATTCTGTGGACTATATTAAGTTATAAACACAGCATGGCAACATGATGGTGTGGTTGAATTCCTAAAAAAACCAGTTGCCCTAATGTGCATGTTTTTGGACTGTAGAAGGAACCCCATGCAAGCACAGGACCAACATGCAGACTCTACACAGACATACCCTTGCCGAGTTCAGGTCAAGAACCTAGTTCCTTCTTGGTGTGAGGCGGACGTGTTAACCACTACACCATCGTGCTGCACGGAAAACAAATATATCTTTCCTAAATGAGAGAGGTTTTTAATATTCAGGGTTATCAATATCAATATTCTTTCTTGGGCGGTGCGGTGGTGTATTGGTTAGCACGTCCGGCTCACAGAAAGAAGGTCCTGGGTTTGATTCCCGCGCTCAGCAAGGGCGTTTCTGTGTGGAGCTTGCCTGATCTTGCTGTGATTGCATGGGCTTCCTCTAGGTACTCCAGTTTCCTCCTACAGTCCAAACACATGCACATTAGGCTAACTGGCTGTTCCTAATTGTGAGTATTAATGGTTGTGTGTGTGTGTGTTCCCCCGTGATGGTCTAGTGAGCTGTTCAGGGTGCACCCCGCCTTCGCCCAGTGTCAGAAGGCTCCCCATGACTTCAGTAGAGGATTTAGAAGTATAGCAAATGAGTGAGTGAATGAGGCTTTCTCACTTTCTGCCTGCTGAGATCACAGCAGGTATGAATCCAGTTTAAGGAACACAGTTGGGACATGTGTGTATTTTTCTTACAAATTCATAGATATTCATACTAACTGTCTGTGATGTTCCTTCTCCATCGCATCATCAGAGGACAGAAAACTTGTATAACTATACACCGATTAACCATAACATTAGCATCACCTGACTGGTTTGCAGCTAATCAGGAAAATTTCGCAGTGATTGTTTTTTATGCTAGAACTGTCCTTCTAGTTGAGATACTTAAAATTTTTTTAAATATAGTCTAACATAATGTACATTATAAAACAATATGATCATCTGCCTCAAGATTTGGGATATTGTACATTCTGAAATACTTTTCTGTTCTCCACATTTGTGAAGAGTGGTTATTTCAGTTAGACTAGCCTTCCTGTCAGCTCAAACCAGTCTAGCCGTTTTCCTCAGACGTCTCTTACCAGTAAGGTGGGGTTTTTTGTTGTTGTTGTTCTTTTTTTGTATAATTTGTTCGTATTTATATATTTATATATTTATATATTTATTTGTTCGTTTGTTCGTTCATTCATTCATTCATTCATTCATGTAATTATTTGTTTGTTTGTTTATTTATTTTATAATAAACCCCAGCCAGTTTGACTTTATTTAACTGTTCCAGTTTATATTGTTGGATATCTCATATGCTAATCATATTCTAAGGCGCTAAATGGGCTCAAGTCATCCAAAAAGAACTGTTAGAATAAATCCTATTAGAATTCCTTTATCAAATCCTGGCACGTGGCACAAAGTGTGTTAAATTATGCTAAACTATAACTGCTGCTGATCATCGGGAGAGTTTTGCAGAGATAAAAATGACAGACGTCCAGCATGTTGCGTGTGGGAGGTTCACACTGATTCATAATGTTTGGTATCTCTGAGCTAAAATCTGGGATGCTGACTGAAATAGTGATGATGGAGAAGAAACTCCTCGGATTCTGATGCTTCTGACTTCATGCTAACCGTGCAACTACCATATTATTATTATTATTATCATAATTAACAATAATAATATGAATATAATTATTATTATAGGACTCTATGGACAAAACTTCATGGATCCTGACCACTCACCCATACGTCCTTTTCACAATCCCATTCCAGCTTTAGTTTCTCATTTCCTCTTATAATAAACTCCATTCTTCCAGAAAGGATTTTCCACTAGATTTTGGAGCTTGGCTGCGGGGAATTTTCCCTTTCAGTCACTAGAGCATTAGTGAGCTCAGGCACTGATGTAAGACAAAGAGGCCTGGGGTGTAGTTGCTGTTCCAATCCATCCCAATGGTTTTCAGAGTTGAGGTCAGGGCCACTCAAACCTTTTTTCACTCCAACCTTGGCAAACCATGTCTTCATGGACCTCCCTTTTGTGCAAAGGCGCACTGTTATATTGGGACAAGGGATCGAGATCTCTTAAGCTGCTTTTAGACAGGCATTGGGAACAAGTTGCGAGATGGAAGTTAGAGGGACAATATGCAAGCAAGCCACTGGAGAAGAACCACCCGTTTGATATGAAAGCTTGCGAAAAAACCTTATAACCCTGATGGATGCTACTGTGCATGCGTAAACTCTCCCACTAGACACTGACTGATGTTATGGAACAACTTGCGGCATCTTGAAAAGATGTGAATGGGTTTGTGTGTGTGCGTTGGCCCCGTAATGGTCTGTCGAGCTGTTCAGGGTGCACACTGAGATAGGCCTTGGCCTTCCCGTGATCCTAGTAGGATAAAGCAGTTTGATAAATGAGTGAGTGAGTGAGTGAAGGAGAGTAATGCTATAGTATACAAAGATGTCACACAAGGACCACCTCACAGCAAGAAGGTGCTGGGATCGAGTCCCGGTCTCGGGCGTTTCTGCGTGGAGATTAAATGTCCTCCCCGTTCTCCGGTTTCCTCCCAGACTCCAAAAACATGCATATTAGACTAATTAGTTTTTCAAAATTCCTAGGTGTGTATGTGAGTGTGAATGGTTGAACGTGTTGCCCGGCGATGGTCTGGCGAGCTGTTTAGGGTGTACCCCTGTTGGCTGAGATAGGCTCCGGCCTCTCTAGTAGGATTAAGTGGTTTGGCAAATGGGTGAGTGAGTGAACAAAGGAAAGATTGTACTAGGAAGAAATGTCAAAATGTATAATAATGAGTGTACAATACAAAGTGCAGTACAGTGTGCCAGGGAATTGTAGCAGGTATTTCAGTATGAATCAGCACTTAGAGCATAATGAGAATAGGAGTGGAGTGAACTGGCTGCTGGCAGCTGATTAAGTGTAGGTAGTATTTAAGTTGAAAAAAAAAATTGTTAATGTGTGCTAAAGTGGAGTAGCTCTTTCCAGGCTGGGGATAAAAATGTCCGACACCAATTTTATCGTATTAACATTAATCAATATTAAAGATCTGATTACAGCATGAGCGTCATGATGGCATAGTGGTTAGCACGTCTGCCTCATAGCAGGAAGGTCCTGGGTTCGAGTTCTGGGCTTGGTAAGGGTGTTCCCCCCATTCCTGGTTGGGCTTCCTCTGGGTACTTTGGTTTCCTTTTACAGTCCAAAAACATTAGGCTAATTGGATGTTCCAAAATGCCCCTAGGTGTGAGTGTGAATGGTTGTGTGTGTGTTGGCCCTGTAATGGTCTGGTGCGTTGTACAGGGTGTACCCCACCTTCATCCAGAGTCAACTGAAAACGGTTTGGCAAAAGTGCTGCTGCATCAGTCTCTTTAATTAGAAATAACACAGCAGCGAAATCTCTCTGTCACCACTATCAGTAGAAAGTCAAATGGCATTATGGGTAGTGTAGTGAAACCATTAACAGAACATAAACCAAAATTAAGTGAAAATAGACCAAAATAAATGGTTTGGATGAAGGAAACTTCATTGAAATTGTTTAGTCAATGGGAATTTCATTCAAAGGAAAACTTGGATCGAACTGCTTGATCCCACTCGGGGTGCAGGGAGGCTGAAGCCTATTTTAACCGATACCGGGCGAATACAGGGTACACCCTGAACAGCTCACCAATCCTTTACAAGACAACACACACACACAACCATTTACACACACACACACACACACACCTGGGGTCAATTTGGAAAAGCCAGTTAGCCTAACGTGCATATATGTGGACTGTAGGAGGAAACCGGAGTACCTGGAGGAAACCCATACAAACATGGGGCAAATGTGCAAACCCCACACAGAAACGATCCCATGGAGTCGTGCTAACCACGATGCCACTGTGTTGCCAATCCCATGAAGTTTTTCAAGGTGGATTTTTATCAGCGCTTTGTTAAAAAGTCTACGGATTGGTGGGATTGGTGATAATGAGCCTTTATATGTCCTGCAGAGAAGCTGTATTCATAAAGGTGATGCTAATGACTCGGGTATGCAGTAATGCGTGTTTGTTTCTTTTAGATCTCTATTTCATTTCAGTCGAGGGTTAAGGGCCTTACACAAAGGCCCATCAGTGGTAGGTTGGTGGTACTAGGGATTGAACCCCTGTGACCTTCTGCTACCACTACAAACTCATTTCAGTGCATTGTGAATGTCCTCTGTGGAATTCTGGGTGCAATTGAAGACCTCTCCCAAAACTATTGGAACCTGCTTAATATTTTGACCATATAAACTTATATCATTTTTTCAGATACACAGATTAATAAAGATATTATTGCCGATCATGTGCATGGATGACTATTTAATTAAGGGTCGGGTCGTTGTATAAATGATTGGTGTAATTCTTACTCTGTCGCTGACTTGGAGGATTTCTCCCTCTTAAACGCCAACTGGTACTTGAGGCTCTCTACCTCTTTCTTCAGCTGCGGCACATCCATTTCATCCATGGCTGTGGTTTCAGTTCAATCACCCCGAACCTGGGAAATGAAAATAACAAAATTAAGTGAAAATTCCTAAAACAAACAACCAACAAAGAGTGAGAGAGAGAGAGAGAGAGAGAGAGAGAGAGAGAATCTCATGACTGCCTTGAGCTATTTTAGACGAATGATATGTGATCTAAATACAGCAAACTGCAATCTGGGATCCTGTTCCTCCCACACACTGATAAAAGAATGAGCCAGGACAGCGTTAAAGTGTGTGTGTGTGTGTGTGTGTGTGTGTGTGTCCCTTAAAAGCATCCATCATGCAGGTGTTCCATTGCTTTAAAAGCACTTTCCTGCCGGTCAGTCACCGACGTCTCTGATCTGATTTCACTCAGTCTGGAGTGTGTACTACAGAGTTCATTCCTATTGTCCTACACAATTTGAAATTTTACTGCATAACTGTTACTGTAAAAATTTCCAGTCTGTCCCCATGGGATCCTCCTGAGGGCAGATGTTAATGCAGGTGATATAAGAAACAAACAAAAAAAAAAAGGAAAGAAATGCCATGATCTGTTTTGTCTGCTGTTGCTTCACCCCAGTTATTATTTGCCCTTCTCCTGACCTGGACATCATTTCTGTAACAGAAACCAACATTCGCAACTGGGTCATGTAGCACTGCATTGATGAAACAGAGTTGTAAATTGTAGATGATGATCAGATCCGTCCTCATGATCGAGGGTCAGAGACTGTATTGTCAGTGAGTTCTCCTAGCAGGGTAGGTTGCCAGGTCTTTCCATAACCCTTTACTGCACCTGGTATTCCTCGGCAGTTTTCCAACCGAGTACGAACCAGGCCAGAATCTGCTTAGCTTCCGAGATCAGATGAGATCGGGCTTTCACAGGGTAACTTAAGTTAAGTAAAGTAAAGTGTATAATTCATGAATAATTAAAAATTAAATAAAAATAAAAAATCCTTCAAAAATTTAGAAATTCAACTGCCTTTTTTAAAAACAGATAAATAAATGCTTTTAGGCCTGGGTTATTTTAGGCCTGGTCTATTAAACATGGTGCTAAAAAGCATTGGTTATTAATGGCTATTTTCTCTTATTATTAGTAGTATTATTATTATTATTAATATTATTATTTTAATTAATTCTTTTGGCTCTTACTTGTATTCAGGGCAATACTTTAGTAATAACAGAGCTCCAGAGCTCTATACTTATGCAAATGTGCTCGATTTTGTTGTCGCGTCTGCGCTCATGTGCCCACAAAGGAAACCCAGTAAATAAAGAAAACCCACAAGAATCCCCAGGCTCTTATCTTCTCATGATAACACCACACTGAATGTCATCTTTTAATCACAAAGAGAACAGCAGACCTTAAATGTTTGGTTTAAACAAGACAGGTTCCACCTGCAGGAGATTCAGATTAGTGGCAGCTAATCTTGAAGTTTACTTGAAGGTGGTAAATGTTAGGGTGTGTCATGGGGTACATCATCTGCAATGGTAGGCACTGTATTAAAGGGTGAAGTGTTTCCATTTTCCATGGGATGTACTTGTTTTTTGTGTGTTTTTTTTTTCTTTTTCTTTTTCACATATAACTAATTTTATTTAAAAATTATATCCATCCACTTTCAGTTTAAAATGAAACCTTTAAATTCATCCTAAAACAGATCAACGTGCCATTAGAGTGTCTTTTGTAACTGAACAGGATGCAGTCTGGTTTTGCCTAATCTCAAAGCACAGACGAGTGAACATACTGAGATCGATGAGTGCTCAAAAGCACCGTGTACTGTGAGTCACTACCGTATTGACTCTGATCAGTTATAAGGCCAACACACACCCAAATATAAATAGCTTTGCGCTGATGCATAACTCCCACGCTGCAGTAATCTCCAAGTAATCACAATTTCGGTTGTACTTATAATAGTAATGGTAAGGTACCGTAATGGTCTCTTGGGCTTTTACACCCGAGCCTACTGGCTCATCAGGATGGAGCTTATTCCCAGTTTCTTTATCATGAAGCAACTAGGAGTTCAATTCCTCCTGGATGGGACACTAGTCCATCGCAGGCTAAGTTCCCAGTATTTTTGCTTCCCATTTATACTGCTGGGTGAACAGGGGCACACTTGTGGTTAAGACCTTGGCCAGTGGTCTGAGCACGATGGGAGTCTTAACGGAAATTCAGTCCCAAGATCTCACGATCATGAGCCCAGCACCCAAACCACTACACAATCGGCCCCATATATTTATAATGCTCAAATAATTAAGAGTCTCCACTCAGCGTCCACTTTAATGGAAGCACCTATACACCTGCACATTCATGCAATTATTCAGTCAACCAATCATGTGGCAGCACTGCAATGCATAAACGCAGGCAGGCACCCATCAAGAGCTTGGATTAATGTTTCAAAACAGAATGCAAATAGCAGATTGGTGGAAAATGTGGTGCATGGTTGTTGGTGGCGGATGGGCTGATTTGTATATTTCAGAAACTGCTGCCCTCCTGGGATTTTCATGCGCAACAGCCTCAAGAGGCTCTAAAACACCTTGTCGGAGAGAACCGCCAGGTGGGTTGAAGGCTATGGTAAGTCAGACAGCCATGCTTTACAGTGGTAAAGAAGATAAAAGTATCTCAGAGTGCACAACATGTCAAAGCTTGAAGTGGATCAACGTCAGCAGCAGCAGGTGACTTCCAGGTTACAGTAGGAACAGGCTGGCTGAAACTGGGTGGATGAAGATTAGAAAAAGAAACATGCAATGTTCTGTGTAAACTCTGGACACTGATGTGTGTGAAAATCCCAGGAAAGTACTTAAACCAGCCTAGCGCCAGTCTGGCACTAACAGTAGTATGAGGGTTAAAGTCACTGAGATTACTTTTATTTATTAATTATAATAAATACATTTATTATCACATCAATTATGACTTGTTTTACTGCCACATGATTGGATAACTGCATAGATGAGCAGAGGTTCGGGCGTTCCTATTAAAAAGGACACTGGAAGGCATTTTGATCCTTGAATTTCATTTGCAATCTCCAAATCTGTCCACAATAAAGGCATTTTCGGTGGCGCAGTGATTAGCATGTTCGCCTCACAGCAAGAAGGTCCTGGGTTCGAGTCCCGTGCTTGGGCGTTTCTGTGCGGAGTCTGTATGTTCTCCCTGTGCTTATGTGGGTTTCCTCCAGGTACTACCCTTTTTCTGGTACAGTCCAAAGACATTAGGCTAACTGGCTGTTCCAAATTTCCCCTAGGTGTGAATGTGAGCATGGATGGTTGTATTTGTGTTGCCCTGCGATGGCCTGGCGAGCTCTTCAGGGTGTACCCCGCCTTGGCCCAGTATTGGCTCCTAATAAGATTAAGCAGTTCTGTAAAATGAGTGAGTGATAGTCAGGACAATTTTTAGACAGCTGTCCTTATGCTGTTTGGGAAAAGGGACAGAACTGCTTACGTCCTCCCAAATAAATTGCAGGAGTAGCAAACATATTTATAAAAGTGCACCCCATGGAAATTGTGCTTTATTAAAAACAAGCCCGGAGGCTTACACTGTGTTTTCACAGGAACAAGTTCTTGAGTTCGAACCTCGTGGTCAACTGGAGCCATTTCTTGCTCGCCACTGTGTTCACCTTGCAATAGATCTGATTGACAGCCTGTTCAGGGTGCACTTCAAGTCATATACAGATAGTGGATGAATAATAAGTCGATATATTAAGACAGACTCATGGTTTCCTGAATGTGCTGTAAGCCCCACGTGTTCTCTGTTTCCATTGGTTGCTGTGTCCAAGTAAACACAACCGACTCTGTTTGCAAGCTTCGCTCGGACTGGCTGTGTCTTAGTCAGCTAGTTTTGAAGCTCACTAACCAAAATCCCAGAGGACACTTGCACCGGCACTACTTTCTAGCCCGGAACATGTTGTCTGGAACACTGGCAGAAGTACTGAATGTTTTCTGGCCCTGAGCAGCCAATATGTCTTGTCACCTCACACTGACAGGTGGTCTGACCGAGTGCACCTTATGGGTATCTAAGGCAGTCTTAGCAGAGACAGATCGTTCTCTTATATGATAGGTGACGCTGACACACAGATGCACTGAAAACAGCTTAAATACACACTGGGTATTTTCACCACTGGGGAGAGAGAGAGAGAGAGAGAGAGAGAGAGAGAGAAAGAGAGGCTGAATCTCACTGAAATGACTCTTTTGGGAAAATGACACATCTTCCTTAGTGATGGTGACAGCAGCTCTCACTATCTAACAACATGTCACCACCATGGATCCCATTCAACCCTCTACTCTTTATTTTTTTTAGAAGTGTATTATTATTAGAATTGTATTTTTTGTAGTAGTAATAGTTATTAGTATTATTAGTTATTATATTATAGTAACATTTTATAATATTATAATAATAAATATTATCATATATAATGGTAATATATAGTATTATTATAATATTATTTATATTATTACAAATATATTATTAGTAGCCTGAATAGCAATGCAAAGGCAAAAAAACCCCACCAAAAACAAAACAAATTAATAATATAACACACTTAAATAAAAAAATAAAACAAGCGTATATATTTCTTAAAATTAAAAGAAATAAATTAAAATCAATCTCTGTGACTGTCCAGGAAAAATCCTGATGTTTGCCCTTTTGTAACTGCTCTGTTTACTCCACAATATAAGTGTTGACGCAAACACACAGTTAAAATCCACTTAATGCTATCAGGGTCGCGGGGAGACTGGCGGCTACTGTATCTCATCCGACGCTGAGTAAAGGCATGCAGTTGGAACCCAGGACCTTCCTGCTGTGAGGTGGACGTGCGAATCATTACACCACCACACTGCCCAAACTCAAGTTCTGATTTTTCCAATTAAGTGAAAAGAGGAATTATCAGGAAGTGGACAGTTAGACTTTTTACTATATACACTCTGCTGCTGAATTAACACATTTGAACAGCAAATGTTATGCAATTTCATATGTGCACAAGTTAAGGTTCTAGTTAATTCAGCACTGTGATTTAAAAAGATCACCAGTCAGCGCATTTCTAACCTATTTTGGGGAGAAAAAGGAAAAAAACCAAACACACACACACACACACATACACAGACACACACACACAGCCCTGCTTGTTCCCAGTAATAGTACAGACTAGTAACAGTATCTTATCAGTAATAGAATCAGTTATAGTACCTTCCTTTACCTTCTACTGTACTCT
>JAOUQZ010000024.1:6798511-6813336 GCA_028564935.1 Neosilurus hyrtlii
TGTAAAGCTGCTTTGTGACAATGTCCATTGTAAAAAGCGCTATACAAATAAAACTGACTTGACTTGACTTGACTTGAACTGATTATGCGACCAGAGGACAGCAGTCATCCCTGATGCAGTATTATATTATTAATACTAAGAAATATTATGCAATCCCATTGGTCTGTACATATGAACAGAAATTTCAGGCAGACATAAAATGCATGCATGCGTGTGTGTGTGTGTGTGTGTGTGTGTGTGTGTGTGTACAGTACTACCGGAAGACTCTGCAGTTATTATGTCAGCAAAGCAAATAGTGTAGGGATGAGATCCACATGAAAATTCCCAAGCTGAACATTACAGGATCATTTTCCATGTGCAGTGATCAGGATGAGGAGGAAATATATTTATATATAAATATAAATATATATGTATAAAGAGGTAATAAACTCATCCGCATTGTGCGGTAAAGTCATGAGTCATATCTAAATATACCACAGAGCTGTGAAATAACAACACTGCCCTGAGGATCTGATGGGATATTCTGCATCTGTAAGCTCGATCTTACCTTTTGCTGAAACTGTAGCTGCTGTTTTCTGGAAATGATGCCAGGTATCTGAATCCAAGTGCACACTAAGAAATATGAATGCTCCAAAATGCTGGAGATCCTCCAGGACACTAAAAGAGCAGAAAGAGAAAAGGATGCAGTCTGGACTCACTAATCCCAAGTGATGTAGAGCTGCATATGTAGTGGATGCTGGAAGTGGAGATGAGCACAGACAGAGAAGAGCTTACAGACCGCTGCTGCTGCTGCTGCTGCTGCTGATGATGATTCACTACGGAATCGGTTCCTGCTTCAACGAGTCTTTAAAAGGAGCCGGTTCGCAAAGGATCCGGTTCTTTCTTTTCTTTTTAGTTTCTTCCTTTTTAATTAGCCAGGCGCTAATTAAATTACATCCTTTTGTCCTGTTGTGTATTTGGTCGGTGGATATTCATTGTAAGCTTTTCTGCATCATCATCTCCAAGCTTTGTTATACAAACAAGCAAACAAATAAATAAACAAACAAAAGCACAAGGTCACACCTAACAAATGGATCACAATATTTTTAATGTTGTTTTGTGTCTGGGATTTAAACGTTATTTATTTTTTCATTCATTTTAGAGTCCGTTTAATCCTTCGGGTCGTGGGGAGGCTGGAGCCTAACTCAGCCGACTCAGGGTACACCCTGAACAGCTCGCCAGACCATTGCATTGACTCTCACACCTAGGGGTGACGTGCTAACCGCCATGCCACCGATTTAAATTTTAATAATACTGAGTTAAATATTTGGGCGGCGGCACAGTGGTGTAGTGGTTAGCACGTCTGTCTCACAGTAAGAAGGTCCCAGGTTCGAGTGCCAAGCTTGGCGAGGACATTTCTGTGTGCAGTTTGCATGTTCTCCTTGTGCTTGCGTGAGATTCCTCCAGGCACACTGGTTTCCTCCGACAGTCTAAAGACATGCACATTAGTCTAACTGGCTGTTCCAAATTGCAAAGTGTGAGTGTGAATGTGAAAGGTTGTGTGTACATGTGTTGGCCCTGCAATGGTCTGGCCAGCTGTTCAGGGTGTATCCTGTCTTTGCCCGGTATCAACCTGAGGCTCCAGCGTGATACACAAATCAGTATATTAAATCATCACAACCACTGTGTAAAATGATAAAACGCACCATAACCTTAATCTAATATTTACATGCATGCACGTACACACACAACAATGCACATATACAAACAGCTTGGGTACTTGCGTCACCCTTTTTATTCCTGTGACCTGTTTGATTAATATGAACCAGCTTTGACTGGTATGGTTCTGCAGGGCTTTGGCCACTTTTCAGCCTGTCCTTCCTCACTTTGTTTTGATGGCCTTCTCCCTTCTGTTCAAGTTGGCATCTCTATGCAAATATTTGCAACCTCAGCTCAAATTCTGCCAAGCTGTACACATTTTTTGTGGGGGGGATACCACAGTCTCTCCGGTCTCTCCAGTACAGGAGCTAGGTCAGGAACATATGGAAGACAATCCTGTGGTACCAAATTTTGTACAGGGCGATGAGAACGTATGTGGCGGCAATGTCTAGGCATTTCACCCGGACCGTCCTCTTCATCATGTTGTTCCATATCAGTGGAGTGGCAGCTGGATATGCTGAGGAAGAGGTGGAAAGGAGAGCAACTGCATGATAGTCATGCCACTTCATAGCCCTGAAAGTAGACCTATTATGTTTTGTCTCTTTGTCTCAAAAGTTGTTTTTCCTTGTCTGGATGGATGCAAAAAATCTGCATCCAGCAAGACAATCCATCCGCCAAGCCCAGCAACTTCATGTATGAACCGAAATCACACAATGTAAAAGAATTGTTTGAAATATTCCTGGATTTAAAATTTGATTCGGGTCATATCTAAAAAAAATCTAATGGTCTCTTCCTTGTCCAGAGCCCCACCTCAAATAGCAATTTCATGAAAATCTGCACATAACCTTTTCGTTTTATCTTGCTAACAAACACAAACCAAGGGTAAAGCAAAGCCTCTTGGCAGATTTGCACATGTGTGGAAAGAGGATGCAAAATGTCCGACTGTAGAACATGTGACCACTTTTCTGCATTTTCACTGCTCAGTATTTGGGTCTCTACACGTTTTGTTAAAGAATGCTAAATTATACTACGTTGCCTGGAGGCGATACTGTACCATAGAGGGTTACTGTAACCTGGACTCTATTTACAGCAGCCAAGTGCTAAGGAATGCTTGCGGCATCATCAGAGACCCAAACCATCCGGGTCACCAGCTGTTCTTTTTTTTTTTCCTCTCTACCATCCAGCGTGCAGTACAAGACAATCTATGCACAAGCTAACAAGCTACAGAACAGCTATAACCTTCCTCTTCTGCAGACAGTTCCCAAATGGCTGCTAAACACACACACGCTGCACTTTCAAGACTGAATTCAAATTGCTGCTAATGCCAGACAACACCGTGAAAACTGTGCAATACAGACTGATCCACATTAATGTAAACAACTAAATGCTACTATCCTCGAACAGCACTGAGTACTATTCATTTACAGCATTTCACAGACGCCCTCATCCACAGAGACTTAGATTTTTATCTCATTTACACAACAGAGCATTTGAGGTTAAGGGCCTTGCTCAAGGGCCCAGTAGTGGCAGATGTATGGTACTGGGACTTGAACCCTCAACCTTTTGATTAGTAACCCAGAGCCTTAACCAGTGAGCTGCCACTGCCCACATGGAGCAACTCATACTGAGCTAAATCAGTGCCGAAACACTATTTTGCTATTACAGCTAGAGCTGTTATAGAAAAGAGTGACTCCCTTTAAAGTATTCATATTTTGTTGCTTTGCAGGCACACACCCAAAAAATATTTCCTAGCTGTATTTACACAATGCAGCTTATATCAACTTAGTAAACAATATAATATCTATACTAGATATTAGGTATAATATATTTCCTGAGAATTTTAAAGGGCTTAAAGGGCCATCTCACCCATCCCAAGAAATGTTTGTAAGCTTAATCAGGTTAAACTAATCTCCTTCTCCATTACACACCAAGCTCACTGACTTCCACGTGTCATCAACTGTAATCATTCTGATTAGTTCAGCATAAAAACAGCTATTCTTAGAGGATTCCAGTGCTCGGTAGTGTAACTGAAAGCAAAAAATTATGGGTGGCAAGGGATTGTCAAAAGATTTCAGGGATTGTCAAGCTGGAAATCGCTGGGTCGAATCCAGGTTGATGCCGCAGCCATCTGCAGCTGAGAGTCCATAGGAACTAATTGGCCAAGCGCTTACAGTGATCACGATCCAGTCATGGGTGACTTTGAGCTCATTCATAGAAAAGGAGCAGATAGCGCTTACCCTCCTAGCGTGTTATGCCGTCCCCCAGCAGTGCATAAAGATGCAGGTGCTTGCTTACACCCCTCCCTGCTTGATGGTGGTCGTATGTGATAGGGAGGCAATACTTGATGAGTGGGAATTGGCTACTACTAAATTAGGAGGAAGAAAATGGGGTGAAATGAAACAACTTTTACATTTTATGTGTCTTATTGTTATTTTTTAAAGTGTATAATAATTTATCTTCTGCACAATACACCAGACCCTTTAGACCATCTTGTTTGTTGTCTTGTATAATTGTATCTCATGGTTATGGTTACATGATATGACTACTCTCCATTACTGTTAAAAGACACCTTAGGAGGGTCGGCAAATAAAAATGTGTTCTACATGTTACAGTGACAATAAATCTTCTCCTCTTTCTTTTACAACTACTATTACTGTACTTTCACTTTCCCATGGTCATATCTTTTGCCCTGCAACAGTTCCCCTTGACCGCACAGTCTGAGTATCTCGCTGTGTCATATTCTGCATAATGTTGCCTCTGTAATGATGTCCAGAGAAGAAGGAACAAGGATGGTGCAAGAGAGAAGGAGGGTTCTAACCTCAATCTGACCAGCCTTTCTATGTTTAGAGTCCACATATACACACAGTTCCCTAGTTGTTTTTTTTAAAATTTTTTTTGCCTGAGGTTTCACACACCATTTCTGCCCTAATATGGTGAAATTCCTCTCCAGCACGACACTGCGGCGATTCACACACTCTGCTGAGCAAACATTACACCAAACAAAAATCAAACAAATTTTCATAGATTATTCAAAATATATATATATATATATAAAAAAAAATTAAGATTGAGTGAACCTTGATACTTTTATTCCATATTTGGATTCATTAAATGATGTGACTCCAAAACTTTCCAGAATCAACCCTGACCCTAAAGTCTTTATACCCCAAGTGGCTTGATGACTACAGGCTCATTGCCCAAACCTCTTTGTGTTAGAACCCGCCAGGGAGTGTGAATCATGTTCTCTCATGTTTGTTCTGGCTCTTTCCCTGTCCAGGTCACCTCAGTCTCTCCGGCCCGGTTGGTAATTACAGGCCCCGCCCTGATCATCCCCACCTGTTCCCCATCAGTTGCTCCTGGATAAAGGCCCGGCATCTTCCCCTGGCCCCCTGCCAGATCATCTTGTGCCGTCACAGATAATTGTGCTTCTAATAGCCACACCACGATCCAGCCACCCTTTCCACAGCGCCCTCGTTCACCTTGTTTACCCCTGAGCACCTAAATAAAAGATCACTGCGTTCACCATATTCCCATGTGTCTGTCCTGCATTTGGATCTATTAGTTTCTTGGTATCAGGTCTAACACTTTGGTTATGAGGATGTCTTAGAGACAAGTGTTGGCCCTTCCAGATGACACAGTGGTGGCCTGACAGAGCACTATAATGACCAATGCACCCCCATTAACAAATCTGTGCCTCCAAAGGGTCTGTCTAGTAAAGGTGCCTATTCACTTACCAGGCATATTTAAAAAACATGAAATACAGTGTAATCTCTTGGAAATAAAATGGAATCGGCCTTGACGTCTTTCTGAAACTATTTGCTTACCCCTGTACACAATTGTCTATGACTACTGCACCGTCCTCAATTATATTAGTACACTTAGCCATCTTGAGGCGAGCAAGAACACCGAATTATTGATCTCAGACTATTCCACTCTCTACGAAATTGATATTGCACTGCCGGGTTATCGTGCATGCACAACGTCGTTCCTCCAGATGTGTGGTCCCAGTACTGTTATTGTTATTGTAAACAGACTCAGAACCAAAACAAGATATATAACTTATAGAATAAGAGATACTAAGCTGGTGAGCTGGTGTGGTTTTGCAAGGACGCAAACTCACACCCCCCCACCCCACCAAACTCTGCCCTCCCTTACCATACTGGACAAGACTATGGTGGCTGTGGAGTTTCTGGGAATCTCACGGTCTCTCAGGAATCCAAAAATGACTCTTTTGCCAAAAATGCTGAGGCTTGACTTCCTGTGACAGCTGAAGAATCCCAGTTCCTACCACAGGAGCTGTTGGATCAGTTCTACTCAGCTACCAGCAGGCCTGTTCTCAACACTTCAGAGTGCTTTGGCTCTGCACGCAGTAATGAGCCACACAGAAAAGTAATGTATTATCATTTCAGAGTCAGGAAGCAAGCAGGAAAGAAATTCTTCCCACCAAACCCTCACACGCTTTACACACTTCATCCCCTGCAGCTCGCGCTTCAGATCAATGTGTGTGAAGATCACCAAACACCAGAGAATCTTTTAACATGCGATAAAGCTCATGAATGTTTCATTTCCTCACAAGCAATATGAGCTACAAGGAAACTCGCCGGTTTATTTTGAAGTGGTTGATGTAATATACAGTATTATTGTTTCTATAGTAACAGATAAATGACAGTGGCTTGCATCATGGATGCTCATGAGTGCTATTGTTTAAGAACAGTAAGAGGAAGAAGGACACTGAAGCCTGAAGCTGAATCTCTACTGATTCTGCCAGAATGCTTTTAAACACTTCTTTTTAGCAGAAATGATGTATTTATAAACAAACAAATAAAAGGCACATGCAATGTTTCCTTTGTCGTCAGGTCTGCTAACGGTCAAGGTCAGTTCTGCCTGAGTAGTCTCTCTTGAACGAGGTCGAAGACAATTCAGGACAACAGAAACAACCTCTAAATATATTTCGGCATTGATAACACACAGGTGAACATTCATTACCCCTCTTATTCTCCATGACTCCTCCTCCCAATTACAGCCAGTCGTGAATCACAACCTCACTGCTTCAGTTTAATCAGTGATAAATTCAGATTTTTACAGAAATTACCGTAAAAAAATACGGTGCTTGTAATTTCTCAAGAATACGTTGGAATATAAAAATTACGCTGAATTACCGTAATTTTGGTTTACGGCCACCGTTAAATTTACAGTATTTTGTTGGCAGGCAAAATCGACGGTATTTTACCGTGAATTTTACGGTTAGTGTCTGAGAGTGTGTTTATTTAACGTATACAGGAGGAGTCTACAGTATCAAAGCTTTTTAGTGGACTGTGAGCAGAATAAAATCCATTATTCATTCTAAATATTTCCTCTTTTCTGATTGGTGGAAAGATAATTCTTGGTATTCTTATTACCAATAATGCAATTATAGAATTCGGCTTTTGTACTAACTATTCGGATCTCAGAGGGTGATATCCAGATAAAACTCCACCTATCTAAATAATTCTCCATATCCTACTTGATTGGCTCCAGGACTACTAGTATTTAAGACCATATACCATGAGTACAAAAAATAAAAAGTCTAAACGATTTGCTTGTCCAACGGGCTTATCCTACTTAAAAACAAAAATATTTATCGTGTGAATTTTCTCAAGAGTAGCATCTTATGAATACTCGAATAGCGGTGTTAAAACTGATTCTGTGCTAGTTTTTGATGCTGAGATTTCTCTGCTAACATTTCAAATCTCGAAATGGCCGTCACTCTAATAACTACTAAAATAGCCATCAGAGATAGTGAAACCCCTCAGAAGCCGAATAATTCCCCCAGCGATTCTTGAGAGATAGGCCGGATAAAATTTACAAGGTCAGGGTTTATAAGGTCATGGTCATTGTGATAAGGTCAAAGGTCAAGCAGAGAAACTGACAATACTATGCACACCTACACATTGTAGGACTCAGTATGCAAAATTTCAGAACGAACCGCCCAGCAGTTCTCGAGAAATAGCTCGGACAAAATGGGGACGGCGACAGAAACAGGAATGGCAATGCGGACGCAGGCAGTATTAGTATCAGCAGTTGTGCTTTAAGCTATTTATTGATATGATGATTTATATCTCATAATAAAAAGCCTTATTATGATTTATGTACAAATACTGGAAAAAATTTAAGAAATGAAGGATTTTTTTGTCATTCATTCATTTTCTGATTCATTCATTTTAATACCATTTAGTGTCGCGGAGAGGCTGGCGCCCATCTCAGCCTACTCTGGGCGAGGGCAGGGTACACCCTGGACAGCTCGCCAGGCCATCACAGGGCAGAAACACGCTGACGGCTATGCAGCTACTCTTGACGAAAATCAGCAATGGGGGATTTTTAGTTTTTTTCTTTCAATTTTTTTGTACTAAAACCCAGGTACAGTACAGATATTAATAAACCTGACTTACTAAGTACAGCAACGAAGGTCCTCCACACCTCAGCTTACATGTAATAAACAGTATTGGAGCACATTTAACACAAGTTTCATTTCTCTCATCTTCACCAACTCATTAGAGGAACAGAAAGTCCCCAATTCCAGATAACTTGAAAATGAAATCCCCCTTCCTAATAATAAGTGTGTTGTTATTATTAGACCAGATGAAGCATCGATGATATATAGCCTGCATCTTATGATTTGACACTGGGACATTAAGGAGGAAGCAAGCAACACAAGGTCATCAGAAGATAACATGAACACATACTATTTGTCACTGATTTCAGAAGACTCTTTCACCAGTACTCCTAAGTTCTCGGTGCACTGTAGCACGCACATTAAGAACTTAAGAGCCTATTGTTTATTCTATCATATACATTTGGATGCAAGGTCATAGGTTAAAGGTCTACTCATATGGGATCATGGAGCTAAGATGGTTCCATACCTCTTTTTTTCCTTAAGAATGCCAATAGTTCTGGAACTGTCTACATGGTTCAATATTCTTCTATTTATTCCATTTATTGTTGGCTGTTCATACCATATTTTCATTGATTCATTCATTTTCTGAACCGTTTGATCCTGATTAGGGTCGCGGGGAGGCTGGCGCCAATCTCAGCCGACTCTGGGCGAGGGCGGGGCACACCCTGGACAGCTCTCATACCGCATATGTAGTGCATTTATTGTATAATATGGATTCTGATAAATATTTTCCTTCTGAGGTTCAGACGAGCTGCAACAAATCACAGCTGCAGAAAACTCGCTACATTTTGCTGTACATAAATTGTCACTTTTACTTTTACGCAGTTGGTGCTAATTAAAGTCTTCATGCTGATATCTGGATCAAAACCAGAAAGCAAGCCACAAATAATTCACTGATAGACAGACCGCCAAGATGTCTGGATGGACAATTATTATTCTGTGAATATATCACATGCTACATTTATCTCAGCTCTTTGTGTTGTCTGGAAATGCTTAGCGATCAGGTTAATGGCACTCCGGATTCTGGGTTACGAGGCTTTTAATCCTATAATCCTACATGGATAGACATTTTTCCTTTTTTCCCCCAGCAATTACTTCCATTATAGGCTTTGGTTTTATGCTGCTGGAAATTTATTTACAGAATAAAAGCAGTGATCTTTCTTCTTGTAATGTTTATCTGTTCATGTGGACGTCCCTCTTTCACTCCCCCACTTATATCTCTGCCTAAAACCTTTGTTTTGGAAGAGGTATTGTAATCAGCATCGTTTGTGAGTCCGTCTGTTTGTTTGGTTGTGAACAAAATCCTGACCACCCCCGTGCATGGATTTTCACCAAACTCGGTGGGGACACTGCCCTACCTGAGTCCCGGAGATGACTTGATTTTGAAATCTCTGGACCAAAGGTGAAGGTCATAGCAAGGTTACATTAAAGTTTGGAGCTTGAGTGCTTATAAGTTAAAAACAAGTACTGGTACTGTGTAACTCTAATTTTAAAAAATCCAAATAAGACAATTACCTTTAAATACATTTTGTCTGGAGAGGAAAATGTGGAAGCACAGATGTGGAAGCACGGATTACCGCTTCACCTATTTAACACAAAGGCAGAGAGGAGCTTACAGTTGTGCTAATGGAGCCTCAAACTGTATGGAAGCTTAAAATATTTTTTTTATTCATGGCATTAAGTGCCCTTTAGTGCTCTTAGGGGCAGTCCAGTGTGAAGGGCTGAAAGCAATTCTGCACCGTGAAAAAAGAAGCATACAGTGTCACCAGAGCACAACCTCAATCAAGCCAGTGAAAGGCAGTTTGACCATAAATAAATAAATAAATAAATGTGCACAATATGTAATAGCTCTGGAAATAACCATATTGAATTATTCAAAATTTATCTAAAGGTTGTTCGAAGACAAATGTAGCATTTTGCAATAAATATGTGGCACAAATACATATACACGTTATATTAAGTATATATGCTTTATACTAATCACATCTGGCAGGTAGTTCCAGCTTTAGATGTTGTACACCCAAAGCTATACTTCTATCTGGGTCTGTGAATTGTGTGGTGGGAAATCAAACTAGCATGTCTCATACAGGGGTGGGTTATGTCAACGGTTCAGCACAGTTCCAAACCGCGCTAAACTGCTGAAATATGAGGCAAAACCGGCTCACATGGGGTAATTTGGAAAGTGGTTTGGTGTAGCAGTGCGGCAAATGCTGGCGGTGTGGCAAAACAACTGTGAGCAGGAGCTGAAAACATGGTGTGAATAGGTTGTAATGAGGTTATACTGAACGCGGTTCAGAAAGGTTTGCGAAAGGTGATTTCAGACATTTTGAAAATGTCATTTTGAAAATGTCAGTGCCAGTCGATGGCAGATATCATCATGGAGTCAAGACGATGTCACTGCGGTCTGATACGGTTTGGAATCACGCCATACCACTCCTGTGTGAGGACAACTTATGGCTTGAGGAAATTATTAAAATGAAGCCTTCATTATACCCTGTGATGGTCTGGTGAGCTGTTCAGGGTGCACCCCGCCTTCGCTCAGTGTCAGTCGAGATAGGCTCCAGTCTCTCCAGTATCCCAATAGGATTTAATGGTTCGGCAAATGAGCGATTGAATGAGTGAGTGAGTGAACATTCATAATATGGAAAATAAACCATAAAATATATATTTTAAAAAAATTATGATAATAATTAAATTGCAATTTAAATTATTAGTATTTGAATTTATGCTGCACTGCTGATATTATAAAACTTTTGATATTATAATTACATTTTTATATTTTATGTGGTGTAATAATTATTGTCACATTTATTTAAACCTGTATATTTCACTAAATTTATAATTACACAAAAAAAGGGAAAGTGGACATAAACTAGACATACAGTGTATTAATACGACAGCATTGTTTTATAGTGCAATCATGGAATTTCCTGGTCATGACTACCCTACACGTCATCTACTATGAATATTCATTAGCACGTCGTCTACCTTATGGATATTCATGATCACGCCATCCATTTCATTAATATTTATGATCACGCCATCCAGCCTATGAATATTCATAACCCTTTCCCCGTACGAACTCTGTGATTTGTAGTCCTTTAGTTACCTCACACCAATCGCGTGTTATTTCGCCTGAGCCTTTGGCGGACACCATTTCCCAGAAATCACCGCGTCTCGTGTGAGGGCGTGAGCGTTTTATGGGGGAAGATGAAAAATTTTCGCAGTAGACTTCTCGTGCACTGGTAAGATTTCTTCACGATACGTGTTGATATGTTGGAGAATGGAGTCGAATAGCGTTGTGGCGTCTATAGTTTGGTGAAGAAATCGTTTTGGTTGTCATGGTTGGACCGCGAAGGGTTTTGCGAAACGTAGCCTATTCCAAGTTGGTAAGTTAGCTTAGCTGAAGCTAGGTGGGTGGGAAATAACACTGACAGTTGTGCTAAGCTAACTGGCTCGCGCGAGCTGTTTGGAACAAACCTGTTTTATGCATGAGGTAAAGCAGGACTGAAGAACCTTTTAAACGATTTAAACATTTATTTTGGCTTATTATCTCGCTATAACAACACTTTTGCCTAGCTAGCGTGTTTTGTACGCGACTTGTAGTCGTCTGTGTTTGGCCTGTTTTGATTTGGCATGTTAGCCACTTCTGGTAACGTTATAACCGTCTTTTCGTGTTTTGTTTAGCAGCTGATAGCTAACGACGTTTTACATTTTACAAATAAAAGAAACACCCTAAAGTCAATAATAATAAAGCGAATAGTAGCACGAATTGGATTAAATTGATATTCATTTCAGTAAATATATGCTGTTTCTACACTTAGCATTCATTACTGTACATGAAAATGACTGTATGTGACACTAAACATAGCTTAGTTTAGTTCTGTGACTTGTGTTTTCATTAAAAAATATATATTTGGCAACCCTGACACAATTTTGAAGGAGTGAGGAAGTTGGTATCAGGTTATTTTATTGATAGCATCAATGACATGGTAAGTGAAGAGTCATAGCAAAATGATCTAAATCAGTGACAGGTCCAGTGTGAAGCTCTACAAGTTGACTCTTTAGCTGAATCTTTTTTTTTTAATGTTTAGATTTATTTTGTTTGATCCTGCAGCGTTTGGGAGAGTTGGATAGTACAAGTTGCTGACGCTGGAGACTCCTTACAACAGCAACAACAAAAAGAAGGAATAAACATCGCAACTGACACTATTGTCAGAGCTGCTGTTGTTGAAAACTTTGACATGCCTTATTTGTATACTCGATTCTGATTGGTTAATTATGATATTCGGTGAGTGAAAAGCGATAAAATCAGTGTGGTGTGGCACAGCAGTGTAGTGGTGAGCGCGTCCGTCTCACGACTTGGGAGTCCTGGGCTCGGATGGTTCTGTTTGGAGTCTTCACGTTCTCCCTGTGCTCGCGTGGGTCCGGCTGTTCCAGATTGCCTCTTGGTTTGAGTGCGAATGGTTCTATCCATGTCGCCCTGCGGCTGATTGGCGAGCTGTTTAGGGTGTACCCCGCCTACACCCAGAGTCAGATGAGTTAGGCCTAAGACTAAACAGGACCCCCCCCTTCCCCACCGACTCTGGTGCGATTAGGTGGTTTGGCAAATAAATCAGTAAATGAATGGTGAAATCCATGTTATATCAGTAGCCGTGTAATAACTAGGATAATAGCTGGTCATTGTTGTAAAATAATGCACCCTCCACATAATGCTAGATCTTTATCCTGATCCTCCTGACAGGGTGTATTTCACGATATTTTTCCCTAATTTATACAATGCCTTACATAGTCAACACTGTCTGACCAAAAGGAAGTGAGAATTAACCAGCATTGGGGTTGACAGCGTATTGCCTCATTCACAATATTTAGTAATTTTGTTCTGTTGAGATCATTGTTGAGTGTTATTTGTGGGACTGAAGCCTCGAGGGAGAGGGAGAGAGAGAATGAAGTGAGGAACACAGACGAATAGTTTCATGATGATGAAAAATCTCCAGTTTAATAATTCTGGGTATTCATCGTACCATTTGGTTGTTTCATCAGATGGATTGCAGAGCCTCTGATTTTGCTAGGTCTTGCAGTGTGAGCGGTCTCGTAAAAAACGGATCTTTCGAAATTGAGAAGCAACAGTAATAACACTGTCAGCTGAATGTTGCAATTGATATGAAGTATGTAACTCTGTGTTAGGTAATACAGGATTCTACAGCCGACTATTTGGCTGTACTGTTTTTTTTTTTGTTGTGTTGTTTTTTTAGGCATGAAGATGTCTATAGAATGTTTATTTAATGTCACTGTTTTCCTCACAGGTCGTGAAAGCCTTTCTTCCTCGTAGTGTTTGATGGATTATGAGCTCTGGTAAAGCGTTGCACTACAACCATTTCTCAGGAGGAGCGTCATCCACTGCAAGCATCACCGCCTGTTCGTCCGATATCAACCACACGGTAATCATTTTTATTTCTTTATTAGCAGTACCTGGAACAGAGAGACTGGATTTCCAGTATGACAAAGAAAACCACTTCTACCCGTTAAACAATACGTTCTCTTTACCAAGAAATAAAACCAAACCTCCCTGACAAACCTGAAACTCATACCTAACAAAAAAAAAAGCTGGACAACGCCTACTCAACAGACATTGGTTACAGTGCTGTGAAAAAGAACTTACCATTCATTGGTACATTGAGTCGCTATGGGTGCAATTACTTTTTCACATAGATGATGTACAATAGATTATTTTAGAATAGATAATTGTGTACGCAGGTCGTTTATTGCCTTGCTCAAGGGCACTTCTGCCATGAAGATATAGGAGGGAGGAGCGTACATTCGGCCACCACACATTTTCTGTGCTGGGCGGGGAATCAAAGCAGCATCCTTTCAATTTCAAACGCGCCTCTCTAACCGTTAGGCTACGGCTCGTAATATGGGGTCCTGTAGCAAGTGCAAGGGAATGATATGAATATAGTGTTTAGTGTTGGGACGATGAAGCCAAAGTTCAAACAATTTATGGAGCACATATACAGTGGCTCGAGTCACTATTTTTTAAAGCATTAATCTTTTTTTGCAACTCCAGAATAAAATAAGGTCCAGCCCCTCTCGAGAAGGGTGGTTCCAGAGCCCAAGCTATGTGTAGAGGTGAGCCCAACTATATCTAGTCGGTATCTCTCAACCTCACGCACCAGCTCAGGTTCTTCCTCGCCAGAGAGGTGACATACCGTGTCCCAAGAGTCATTAGCCGCGGATCGGTTCGGCAGAACCCGCGCCTTCGGCTGCTACCCAGCTCACATTGCACCCGACCCCAGTTGCCCCTCCCACAGGTGGTGGGTCCATGGGAGGGCGGACCCATGTCCCTCTTTGGGCTGGGCCCGGCCGAGCTCCATGGGCAGAAGCCCGACCTCCAGGCGCTCGCCTTCGAGCCCCTCCCCCAGGCCTGGCTTCAGGGGGGGAACCTGATAACTCATGTCCGGGCAAAGGAAACTGTGTCCTTGAGATCTTTGTGCTCATAGAGGTCTTAGTAGACCTTCACCTAAGACCTGTTGGCCTTGGTTGACCCTACCAGGGGCATAATGCCCCCGACAACATAGCTCCCAGGATCATTAGGACATGCAAACCCCACCACGATAAGGTGGCGATTCAAGGAGTATCTTTGACTGCTGTAAAGTGGAGCTTATACCAGTCTGTCGTGGTGAAGAGGGAGCTGAGCCAGAAGGCAAAGCTCTCAATTTACCAGTCAGTTTACGTTCCTACCCTCACCTATGGT
>JAOUQZ010000024.1:6815713-6869808 GCA_028564935.1 Neosilurus hyrtlii
CATGTCCGACCGGGAAGAGACCCCGGGGCCGACCCAGAACACGCTGGAGGGACTACATCTCTTGGCTGGTCTGGGAATGCCTTGGTGTCCCCCCGGAAAGTGGCTGGGGAGAGGGACGTCTGGAAATCACTGCTTAGGCTGCTGCCCCCGCAACCCGACCCCGAAACAAGTGGAAGAAGATGAATGAATGAATGAATGAATCTTTTTTTGCATATTTTTATTAAAAAACATAACTTTTGCATGCCTGCATTTACTACTACATTTGTTATATATGACGCCCGGTATCCCTGTTTTTATTGAATATGTCGTGTGCTACCCTTATACCCGAACCACTTAAAACAGAGCTCCTGTATTGGAAATGCTCTAAAATCATTCGGATTACTTATCAAACATATCAATGATATGGATTGAGAGCCATTCCTGTCTTCTTGTCCACTTAATTAGAGAAGTGTCATGACAGGACGTGCTGCTACAGGATGATAATAAGGTGTGAAGAACGTTATACTTTTTATCCATTTATAGCGAACTTTAAAATCGGGGAATGTTCTTGAGACATGTTAGTTTGTTACGTAATAGCTGCTATAAACAGTTGTTCCCTGTTGAGTGGAGGAAGAGCGGGCACTTCAGACTCCTCCCAATATCATTATACTTTTTTGAATATATAACAAATCTCTTTTGGTAATAGCAACACTTATTACGTAAGTGGCTACTGTATTAGTTGTTGTAAAAAGAAAAAAAAAAAAAAAGGCAAAGTTTTAGCACATGTATGGACTGTGTCATGAAAGATACCCACAGCAATGCAAGTATTCCCGAGTCAGTGAGATGAAACAGTAAGATGATCCAGTCCAAGAGAGAGGAACACAAGATAAACACAGCAGAGCGAGCTGATCGAGTCCGCCCAGACAGTCTGTTTTATAACACAAGGCTCGGGTAGTAGCGCCAGCTGTAATATGAGCAATGGGTTTATGTTAATGTTCTGACTCTAAGTGTTATGGTTGGAGCAGGTCTCACTATAAGTTTTCTCCCTCAAATGACAGACTGTGTCTGTGATTTTAAACCGCGGTGTTGTAATCAGAATAACGCACTCCAGGCCACATCCTGCATAATATAAAACTCGTGTACTGAAGGGAGTTGCGGTACGATGTAAACTTGGGCCGGGTGATATCAACTATAAATTATATTGTTGTGATAACAAGGTTCACCACAATCTATCTTGTGCTGTAATAACTTTCTGAGATAAAGGAACAACAGCGTATGCAAAATGTCAGCAGACTCCAGGGCACCGTAGGTGCTCATGCGTTCTCGGCACTCCTGTAGCCATTTTTTTTTTTGATCGTTAAATGCCTGTTACAGTATAAACAAACCCTGCTCCCAACACATAGTGCTCCAGATCTGTATTTGTGCACAGTGGTTTTGCTGTTGACTCTGGAAATCTACCTGTATTTGCTTTGCTTTTGTTCCCAGTGACTTTTTGTGGGACCACCCCCATATTTAATAATTTAATTTTGTTTGCTTATTGCACCATTTTTGGGTAAATAAAGCCCTGTTTGACCTGGTGAAGAGTCTTCATCTCTGCCCCCCACAGTAAGATTGTAATATAAAAGGCCCAGTATTTTATCAGATATTTTTTACCCATCATGCTGCATTATACATCATACAGACTCTTCATTGAGCTTTACATGGTGGCGAATACGCTGCAGTTACCTGTTCATTCAGGGAGGGTTTCTGCTAAATCACAATACTCGTGATATTCAGTTGGCTAATGATGTTGATTTATCCGATATTGCCTCGCTCTCCTGTGAACATTAATTTCTTATAAACAGGCCCTTTTTATTCCATACTTTTTACATTTGAGTGAACGTTATGTGAACTGCACTCTTTTTTTTATTGTATATTGTCCTCCAGCTGTGAGAATAAAGTGTGAGGCAACCATTTTGTGCATTTGTTCATGTTTCACAGATTTGTATCTTTGTCTCTGCAGGCCAGAATGGAGAACACATATGGGCCGTCGTTTTCAGGAGTTGCTCCAGTTAGCAAAGGTGAGTTTAAGATGGTTTCCAATGTTCTATCCTTTTTCATGAATGACAAACTTTGGATTCCAACTATTTGTGTCAAAAGTATAAATGAACCAGGGGTTTAATAGTTTTGAGCGAAACTTGAAATCCAGATTTTTATAGCTATGAGCTGATGTACTGGAAGCAGGCAGAAGCTTTGTAACAGTCTATTTATGCTCATTTAATAAGTTTAGTGTATACTACATGAAAACGCAAGAAAAGCACAACAAAGATGATGCTGCCTGCACCACATGCACATGACAAACCATGAACTGAATTCATGCATTATCCACTCAGAGTAATGTTTGTTATCCCTAGATAATGAACCAATTAGATTGAACTGTTCCTGTGTTGTATATTTTAATTCTAAGTAATTGTATCAAACATAAGGTGGTGGTGGTAGTGCTTAGCACATCCATCTCACAGCAAGAAGGTCCTTGGGTTGAGCCCTGGCCTCAGGTGTTTCTGCGTGGAGTTTGCATTTTCCTCACGTGCATGTGAGTTTCCTCCAGGTACTCCGGTTTCCTCCCACAGTGCAAAGACATGCACATTAGGCTAATTAGCTGTTAAAAATTGCCCCTTGGTGTGTAAATGGTTTTGTGTGTGTTGTCCTGTGATGGGCTGGTAAGCTGTTCATGGTGTACCCTGCCTTCTCCCAGTGTTGGCTGAGATAGGATCCAGCCTTCCAGCGACCCTTATTGGATTAAGTGGGTCAACAAAATGTATTTTTTTTTTTTATATAAATAATTTGAACAAAAAACAGAAACAAACTATTGTAGAAATATTGAATTGATTTGTGCGACTGATGATGCTGAGCTGTCTGTGCCTGAAATGGATTTTCTGTACTGAGAATTTTTCAGCTAATGATTGGCACGGTTTACCATTTCAGCTGAGACCTCCAGCAATTACAAACAGCACCGTCGGACGCCTTCTACCTCCAGCACGCTGGCTTTCTCCACTCGAGACGATGACGACGGCATGGTAATTCACCCTAAAGCGAAAAACTTGATGCTGTTTTTTTTTTTTTCCGTCCCACTGAGAAATAAATATTATTTACTGTTTGTTGAAACTGAATTAGGTTAGTAGCAGGCAAACTAACCTCGTGTAAAGGTCACAGGCTGACATGACTTCCCCTGTGTGCACTTGACCTTGTTGAGATGATTCAGCCACCTTTATGTTTGTTCCATTCTTACCGTGAAAGCCATGCTAAGCAATGTTTGAAAAGTGTAAGAGGAATATAAGTGTAGAAGCGTACTCGAGCAGTCAAATGTTCCATAGTTGCATAACACCATCACGGCCGTTTTCTTTGAAACATGGAGCAGCATCAGTGCAGGATCAAACTGAGGTTTCTGCCAAGCCTGAGTTTTGACGAATCATGTTCTCATCTACTCAAATAATATGTAGTGTAATTCAAATCCTCTAACTCATTTATATCACAATTTCATTTCAAATATTGAGAAAATGAGAAGAATTGACATGTTTATGTGTTTGTGTGTGTTTAGCCACCTATCGGTTCTTCACGCGGTTCTGACTCGGCCATCTCCGTTCGTTCTCTTCACTCAGAGTCCAACATGTCCCTGCGTTCAACTTTCTCCCTGCATGAAGAAGAGGAGGATACGGTGAGCACACACACACTCTCACACAGATACACTCAGTCTTCTACTCATTTACAATGTTAATATCACCCCTGCCTTTGACAGTCCAGCTGAGTTTGACACGTCTGCTCTTTTGCTCTCTGTTCAATGCAACAGTATAATACCTTATTGTTGACACCGTCCTCTACAGGCATTGCTGCCAGCTTCACATGCTTGTGGAGTCTTACACCATAGCACTCAGAGGGTGTAAATGTTCTATTGATTTTTTTTTTTTAACAGCATAGCCCTGACTGGTTGTAATTCAAAGCGCGTATTTATGTTAGTACACTGCAATTGAATGTTATTATTTCTATAGTAACATCTCCTACACAAGGACCACGAAATCTAAGCTGAAAATAAACAAAATCACATTATGCTTTATACCGTGCACTCTTTTATATGGTGAAGTATCTTGGGGTTTTTTACATATTTACAAGAGACCGCTTTGTGACAGTGATATGCAAAGTGGAACCTGAGGTTTTTCGCCAGCATCAAGCCTGCCCAACAGACACCTTTGCACTTTCCAGTTAAGGACAGTCAAGAGATATAAGAGGTTGGGAATGATCAAAACCATTAAATTTAACCCGAGATAAAAAGTGTTACATCATTGTGCCAGGTTTGGGAGACGACGCAGATGCAGGAATCAGTGACAATTAAAACTGGCCACAAAAAGCTGTCTTTTTTTTTCTCAATTTTCTCCCTCATTTAGTCAAGTGAATTGTTAATTTCCCCTCCGTGACACACAATGCTGCCACCCGCATCTTTACGAACTGCTGCACATGTGGGGCAGCCTAACACACCCAGAGGGAAAGTGTAATCCACCCCTCACAGATTGTCCATAATTTTCTGTTGATTGCTGTGAGTAACAAGGAACCTTGTCAATGCACCACTCGGGAGCCCCTAAAATCTGTGCAGTTGACAATTAGAACCGAATGGTGATTAAACAAGTACGTAACTAAACATGAACAGGTGATACAGGTGGGTACGGAAAACGAGGCGGTGGAAAGGAATGAGAAATCTACAATTACTCACTCCGGCCTTTGTTGCTCTGCACAGTGGGTCAGCCACAGAGAGATGGCACTGGCCGGAGTGCATCAGGTGCAGCAGTTGTGTTGGGCTTTTCAACAGGGTTGTTAATGATCATTCTTTAAATCTCTCTCTGTCTGTCTATCTTTGTGTTTTCAGGATCCGCAGGTGTTTGCTGAACAGCCTTCAGTGAAACTGTGCTGTCAGCTGTGCTGTAACGTCTTTAAAGACCCTGTCATCACTACATGTGGGGTGAGTAATACTACAAGTTTAAGGTATTTAGTAATAGTCCTGTAAAACTGTACGTATGGAACCTCTGGGTTTCTTCCTGATCTTGGAAAATGCCAAACTAAAAACAACCACTGAGGTATATTATTATTAGAAAGTATGCATACATGCTGTTCTGTATTGTTTTGCATCCTTGTTTTTAATACCGGTCTCATTTTCTCTGTAGCATACTTTCTGCAGGCGATGTGCCTTAACTTCGGGTAAGAGAACACATTATTTTTATACATGTCAAATAGTTAAAGCTTCATTATGTTGGAAAATTACAATAAAGATATTCCTGTCTGGACATGCAAGGTCAATCATGCATTGTAATTAGCATGCTGTATTATAATTACACAGCAAGCGTTGTCTGCCAAAAAAGCCTGAAATGTAAGAAATAAAAGTTAGTCAACTAGTAGCTCATCAAGTGCTTGATTTTAATGATTCCGCCTACGTTATGGTCACTCCAGCTTATCTGAAAAAATAATGGAGGAGCAGCATTGATTTGTTCATTCGGTACTTGATTGTAAATGATCTATCCTGGTTAGGGTCTCAGTGGATCCCAAGCCTATTTTAGCAACACTGTTTGTATGCACTGCTAGATTTAATAGAACGTTATTAGATGTTTGTGTTTTGTAGGAGTGAGAGATTTTACAGTAGGGAACAAGCCTGACTCATTTTCCACTCAAATGTGTGTAACAGAATAAAGTGTGACGGTATGAAACAGCAGCTTGCTCCATTTTCATAGTGTGTCATGGATCTTGAAATAAATAAAAATAAGATTTCTTTCTGCCTGCTGCGAGTCTCACGTCGTCTCTCCATTGTTTGTTTAACCACTGATTTGCTTTTTAGCAAGTCTTCATGTGGGATTTTAGTGCTCTCTAGTGGTGATTTTAAAGGTACAGTGTGTAACATTTTGCAAGATCTATTAGTAGAAATTAGGTATATTATCAATAAATAAGTTTGCATTAATGTATAATAAAAAAAAAAGACGAAAAAAAATTGTTGCTTTTTCTAAATTTAAGAATAAGTTCTTCATATAAGCCCTACACGGAGTCCTTTCTCATGGAGGCCGTCTTGCACCGCCACGTTTCTACAGTGCAAAACTATACAGGTTTTAAAATTCACATTTACGGCATTTGGCAGATACTCTTATCCATAGTGACTTAGATTTATCATTTTTATGCATGTGAGCAATTGAAGGTTAAATCCCCAAAGCCCATCAGTGGCACCTTGGTGGTACTGGGGCTTGAACCCCTGACCTTCAGATCAGTAATTCAGAGCCTTAACCACTGAGCCACCAAATCAAATTTCAGTTGGTTGCAGTCTGGAACCTCACCACTACAGCTGCTAGATACTGCAAAATCTTACACACCCTACCTTTAAAATATAATCTGGCACACATGATATCCTCAGGTCTGAAAGAGTGGGTGAGAATTTATTTACCTTTTTGTTTTGCCAACAGTAGATCTTATGAGATACCACTGTCATGGGTATCTTATTGTGTGTGTGTGTGTGTGTGTGTGTGTTTATAGAGAAATGCCCAGTGGATAACTCAAAGCTCACCGTTGTGGTGAACAACATTGCTGTAGCCGAACAGATTGGTGAACTCTTCGTTCACTGTAAATACGGCATACGTCCCACCGCTTCAGGAAAACCTGCCTTTGAGGTGGATCCACTCGGCTGTCCTTTCACCATCAAACTCAGCACCAGAAAGTAAGAATATATCCCTGCATTATATTTAGATTGTATGAAGCAGTAAACAAGAATGTTATTAACTTATGTGTGTTTAGAGATCACGAAGTGAGTTGTGACTACCAGCCCGTTCGCTGTCCGAATAATCCCAGCTGCCCTCCCCTGCTCACTATGAACCTGGAGGCTCACCTGAAGGAGTGTGAACACATCAAGTGCCCACATTCGAAATACGGGTGAGAAGGAGATGAAGGGATGTATGAAAATCTTTAACACTGTGGTTTTTATTATTTGGAACTCATCATGGTGTATCCCGGGGATGTTGGGTTCTCGTCTTCCTTTCAGATGCACGTTCATTGGTAATCAAGACACATACGAGACGCACCTGGAGGCGTGCAAGTTCGAAGGGCTGAAGGAGTTCCTGCAGCAGACAGACGATCGCTTCCATGAGATGCAGGTATGTTGAGGTGAGACGGAGCTCATTCCTGTGTTAATATTTTTATTTAGTGTGCTGACTCTCTGTGCACTTGGGTGTAGGTGACTCTGGCTCAGAAGGATCAGGACATTTCCTTTCTACGCTCCATGCTGGGCAAATTGTCAGAAAAACTCGACCAGCTCGAGAAAAACCTGGAGCTCAAATTTGGTAATAATAATAATATTCATTTCCTTAAATAAAGTCTCAGAATGATAAACAGATGTCCTGTGTGTTGAGCCTGGGGTTGTGGTCTTTGTTCTGAGTGTGAACTGCTGCTCTGATGTCATGCAGATGTGCTGGATGAGAACCAAAGTAAACTAAGCGAAGATCTGATGGAATTCCGTAGAGACGCCTCAATGCTTAACGTAAGGAGGATATTCATCATTATCTTAATTAATTAATTAACATGTTGGAGCTTATTTAGAGTAGATTTTATTTGGTTTCACTGGAACACTAATTCATTTCTGATGGAGGTTGTTAATCTTTTTACTGCATTCTGTTGCATGTATTTGACTTGTTTTTTTTTTTAAATGTCACCGAACACCCTTTCTAAGATAATCAACTATGATTGACAATTGTATGTCTCTCTTTTCAGGATGAGCTCTCGCATATTAATGCCAGGCTTAACATGGGCATCCTCGGTTGTAAGTATCTCTTTTTGTGTTAAGTGACCTTTGGTTTGCTTATTGTATGGCAGTTGGTATGATTCGACTGGAGTCTGTAATCTGAGCGGTTTGAAAATCTTTAATTTCATGTCAGATTCAGTCCTGCTCACACCCTGTGTGTCTTATAGTAATCACAGAGATATGACAAGTGTTTAGGGGTTATCTCATTATTACACACAGTTTCATTTCTGACCTCATATTTTCCACTTGTTAGACCCATAAATATTGTTAGTGTTGAATAGCTGTCTTAGACGATGCCAGAGTGTCTAATAACAAGTCAAGTTATTATAATATTTCCCTCTGGGCTGTTTGAGCTGGCTGTAAACACAAGGGTTTTGCTGTTTTTTGACTGGGAGAGATGGGCACCCTAGTGTGTCACAGTGTGCCCCCCCCTAACACCACCACCCCAGATGTATCTCCTCTCATCCTGGTTTGCTTCCCAACACACTGAAAGGAAAGGGGACCAATCAGAGCAGAGTAGGCACAGAGTGTGGAAAAACTACAAATGGGAGGAGGAAGCCAAACAGGTCATCCAGCTGACACAATCTCAAAATCAGCGTTTCAGGGAGAGATTTCAGGGGAGTAGCTTCCTGAAGAACTGTAGAGTTTTTTGGATCAGGAACTGTGCAAAAATAAGGGTCTGTAAATCGGTGTATTATCTGACCTTAAAAGTAAACACTCTTTCTGGTAAAGGGGGAACCCGATGTTTTGCACATCCTCTGTCACAATATGAGCCTCGCTCATTATTCGTACCTATGCTCTGTCATTCCTCAACATTCATTTATCAAAAACAATGTGATCAGTAGTCCATGTTCATGTACATTAACTTTTCATTTCTGTATTTTTGTTCTAGCCTACGACCCTCAGCAGATCTTCAAGTGTAAAGGCACATTTGTGGGTCATCAGGGTCCGGTGTGGTGTTTGTGTGTTTACTCCACCGGTGACCTGCTCTTCAGTGGCTCCTCAGATAAAACTATCAAGGTACCTTTCAGCTTTTTTTCGTCCACTTTACATTCGCAGTAAGTGTAGAACGATGTTGATCGGTAGGATTGCTGTCGATATGGTGTTCATGTCTGTGTTTACCAGAATACTCCATAAGTATCAGCATCTGTGATAACTAATGATGTTAAAAAATAAATCTTACAGCCATGTTATTTATTTATTATAATTATTTTTTTCCTTTTAAGGTTTGGGACACCTGCACCACCTACAAGTGCCAGAAAACACTGGAGGGCCACGACGGCATTGTGTTAGCGCTGTGTATTCAGGGGTGAGAGCTGTGAACACATACACATTACTGTCTTTTACTTTATCTTTAGAGTAATTATTTACATTTAATATTTTTCTCTCTCTTTTTTATGCAGGAATAAGCTGTACAGCGGCTCAGCAGATTGCACCATCATTGTAAGCAAGTCAGACGCAAACATATCTGTTGGGACATTCATTCTCCTTCTAATAGCATCAGCTCACTGTGTGTGTGTGTGTGTGTGTGTGTGTGTGTGTGTGTGTGTGTGTGTGTGTGTGCATTTAGGTGTGGGACATCCAAAACTTACAGAAAGTGAACACAATACGTGCACATGACAATCCAGTGTGCACGCTCGTCTCCTCACACAACATGCTCTTCAGTGGATCACTCAAAGCGATTAAGGTGACTTCCATTGAAATAACCTACATAATGCTGCATAAATACTGTGTTATTATGTGCTATACCTGTTTATATTATATTTAATAAGTAAAGGTCTCCTTACAGAAAGGATCACCATATCACTGTATTTTGGTGAACACAAAGCCTAAACCAGC
This sequence comes from Neosilurus hyrtlii, assembly GCA_028564935.1. Lineage (NCBI taxonomy): Eukaryota > Metazoa > Chordata > Actinopteri > Siluriformes > Plotosidae > Neosilurus > Neosilurus hyrtlii. The sequence goes on from JAOUQZ010000024.1 coordinate 6,825,327, forward strand.
TCTTGGCAGTCTCAGTCTTTTGTGCAGTACAGGACCGAACCATGTCATTGCTACATCTTGGATTATTTGTTTGTTTGTGTCTAGGTATGGGACATTGTGGGCACAGAGCTCAACTTGAAGAAAGAGCTCACTGGTCTGAATCACTGGGTGCGAGCTCTAGTCGCATCTCAGAACCACCTATACAGCGGATCCTACCAAACCATTAAGGTAAAAGAACCGAATCAGTTACCACTGTTTCAGTAAACAGGTATAATGAAGTGGACCCAGGTTAAAAATGCTGTCCCAAAGTTTATGAAGAAAGCTACGCAACATGGCCCTCAAGGTTTTAAAGGCGTGTAGGTGTACTTCGTGTGAGTTTCTAAAGGTGCAGTGACGCATGTGTGAGCATTGTGTTGGAGGCGATCATTGTTTTATTTAGATTTTTTTAATGTAGTATATTCTAAAACTGAATGATTTATAAAACACGCCATTAGCTACACGAATTGCTTTTAATAAATAATACAATTTTGGTTTTAGTTTGCTTCTGTTCCTGTCACATATATACTAAAACACTTATGCACTTTAGCCTTGGTTGATGTTGCTGAATTGAAATATTTAGCGACGTCCACATCTTTGGCGCATTATTGTTAACAATGCGAAGTGGTTATGCTTTGTTTTGTGGCATTCCATTTTACCAGTTGGGACTAGTACCATGAAGAGGCATGTTTTCAATATGTTATGAGATTATTTTTTACAGTATTTATTATACTGTACTTGTACTGCATTATATCTACTTCAAGCTAAAAGACTTTCTGCTTAAAAAAAAAGTATATGTTCTGTAGTATGGTTATTTACAGCTCATGCAATCTTGCCAAATTATTTATTTATTTTTTCTTTCTCCCCTCTCCTTCTGTCTCTCGCTCAGATTTGGGATATTCGTTCTCTCGAGTGCGTCCATGTCCTTCAGACCTCCGGGGGCAGTGTTTACTCCATTGCAGTCACCAACCACCACATAGTTTGTGGCACATATGAGAACCTCATCCACGTGAGTCTGCGCTAAATGCTACAGCTCATGCATACATAGTGTAGACAGCCATCCTCCTTTCACACTTTCAGTCATCTTGGCATTTGATTCTTTTCTGGATCCTCCCCCAGGTCTGGGATATCGAGTCAAAAGAGCAAGTGCGCACACTAACGGGACATGTAGGAACGGTTTACGCCCTGGCAGTCATTTCCACTCCGGACCAGACCAAAGTGTTCAGTGCCTCCTACGACCGCTCGCTCAGGGTGAATGTCGAGACTCATTGATACAAACACTTTGTGACTGGATCAGTGTTCTCACTAGAACACCAGCCATTTATTTTGTGTCAAGTATGGAATGAATTTGTTTTGATGTGTATTGGTCGTGTTAATTGTCCAGGTGTGGAGTATGGACAACATGATCTGCACGCAGACCCTGCTGCGTCATCAAGGCAGTGTAACGGCACTGGCCGTCTCTAGAGGGCGTCTGTTTTCTGGAGCCGTGGACAGCACTGTGAAGGTTGGGCTCACTCTGTTTACGTTCACATTGTCGCGATTATTATGCATCCCCAATATTCACAGAGTCTAAAAGCCACACAGTGCTAATGCTAATACGCTTACTATTCTAGTCCAACTCTAGCTTTCTGTTTTATTTCAATGTTTATGTGGATTTGTTGAGTTTAATTCCCATTTGGTGCCCCTTGTTGGTATTGTGACAGCTTCCAGCTTAAGCAAATTGATCGTCCTCGGACTGGGTCGCACATCTAATAAGGAAACAGTGTTTAGACGACCTCTTTATGATACACTGTTTAATAAATGTGTGAGGTAGGATAAAACTTAAAGGCAAGTTTCATAAAACATTAAAATGATGCCACTTACTTCCCGATGTTACATCAGGTAAACTTCGGGCCCCTTGAAGGTGATCATGAGTTCAAATCCCCGACGATTATACAGCTCTCTGTGGTTAGGACACAAAAGAGCAAAACTGACTGAAGAAAGAAGTTACACATTTTCAGCACATCCCTTTCTATTTGTGTATTGTCATTTCTAACCTTGTTCCGTTTATCTTATTCCTCAGGTGTGGACCTGCTAAATGAAAATCACACAACGGAGCTTTAGTTCCTTCCAGCAGTGTGTAAAAACTGATCATGTGCAGTTGCATCCCTTTTAAAAACACCAGCCTGAGCAGGACAGTTTGTTATTCCCTGTATTGATCTGTTTCTTGTGATGTGGATGCGAATATATCTGGGAACTGTGACTGCGGCTTCGCCTTAAACCACTCGAGATGACCAGCGTGCTAGAGACAGAATTGGTGAAGCCGAACATACGGTTCTGTATATAGACGTTTCAAGCGGTTATAATGGTGGCTTCTTTAAACGGCAAGCCGTGATGATCGGAACCATGTCTGAGATGCCTTCTTTCCTGGGACTCAGCATTTGACCTGACCACCTTAACTTTACTCGACTGTTTACGAAGCTTCATGCACACGTCTGGGAACAGCGCTTCAAAAATAATTCAACTGCCTCTAGATTGAATTATTTTATGTGGCGTGCACAGTTTTCGCCTTGATTTTGTGCTCGTAATCATTAAGCGTGTGTTTACACAGAGTCACATTGATACGATAATGTATGCCAAAAGACGTCAGCAATCATGACCTTATCAGAACCGGGTAATAAATCTCGGCATGTGAGCACCAGTGAGAGCGAGACAAGAGATGAGGACCGAAGGAGACACTGAGGTCTGTGCGGAACAGGGAAGTGGAGGGAGCAGGTTTAGCAAACCGCTCATTCATAGATCGAGCTAAGCAGTGTTCATTGTTAAAATGGATTCTCAACCCTCGTCCTGACAGCCAAATGATTCCATAAGTGAAGTTGTAAGAAAAAGGATTAAACCTGTTTATACGATCACAGGTTTTTCATATGAGCAGCTTTATGACTAACATAGAAGATTGCCAAGTGAGAGATTTTTCCTTTTTACTGTATATACTTATACCTAATTAATCAATAGCACACCATGTTGATGAGAAAACAAATCATTTTAAGTGCATCATTGTTTTCATTGCTTCCTAGTAATATGATTCCAGGTGGCCATCTTGATCAGCTCAACGCAGTACATGAGGGATCGAGTGTATCGCTCTAGACTGCTGCTGCTTTTTAAAATGGTGGGTGGAAAAGCTGTATGTAGCAATAACATGCTTCACATAGGATATTTCTAAATCACTCTGCCACCTCTACGAGTCCTGCAGTTACCCCAGTACTGCAGTTACTCTTATGGGGCGAGCAATGATCATGTTTGTGAGTGCACACTCACGATGAAGGGAAGTCCACCCGGGTTTGTTAAGTAGTATTGAAACACTGGGTCTTAATTATTAACCCACATTATGACTGTATTACAGCTGATTATAGAGCAGTGCTGTGAGCAGCTCCAGCTTTGGGATGTGTGTGTGTGTATAACACAGAATATTCACTCCAACATTCTGTCTGGGCATCTCACCAAGACCTGCACTGGTGTTTTATTTAGTCACACATGCACTTCCTAACAGTGTTAATCACCGTTAAATCAGTTATTTCACTCCTTTGTGTTATTGTAACCTACTGCTCTCGGCCAATCAGAACCACTGTACTGGAGAAAACAGTAGACAAGTGCCGATAATACATTACTGTAGTTTTATTTTATTTTTTTTAAATACAGTTATCACAATATGGAATAAATTGTTCTGATAAATGTTTTATTTGTCTGTTTTTAATAACATACAACACCGACAGTCCTTTTGAAAAAATCCTAAGACTGTAATGAGCAAGTGGAACTATGTGACATTGGAGAACCAAGTTCAAAGTCACCAGAGTTCTCCTGATGTTATTTCAAAGTATTAATGATAATATCATGGTATATTAGCTCATTAAAGGGAAATTCAGCGCTTTTGAGAAGTAAATACAAAAGAGGAAAAAGTCCTCAGACAGGGGGTGCCATTGTACTGCCAAAAAGTCATGTGACTCACATACAAGTAAACAGGGAAGTTCTTGTCTGATGTAAGGAAACATAATGTGTGCCTAGCTTTATTTTATTCAGACGTTCCAGAAGTGTAATAGTTTATATTTCATTTATTAGTTTATGCTATACTGTTATTTTTGATGTTATTATCTTGCCTTATATGAGCTGACACGTCCATGTCCTATTATTGCGATCTGGTGGCCTTTTCAAACAGGCTAATGCAAACTATTGAAAGGATTTTCAGCCGATTGCAATTATGAAAATGTAAGTAATTTTCCAGCTGATTATGAAGATTTACATATTTTCAGTGTAACAGGAGAGTTTAATAGAATCGTACTTCATAAATCTAAGTTTTCTTAACCAACTATAAATAGCTTACAGCACCATCAGTCATATAAAAAATGTAGGGTAAGAAGAGGTGAGGCTGGGCTTGATTTGATGTGAGGTCGATTATTTATATATGCGTCAATGTACAACCACTGTGTATATATGAAGTATATGTATGCACTGTCATAGAACATGTTGGACATTCCACAACAGGGATCTATGATGGCACTTTTCGTCGCACAACTGGTGAGTTTTTCACAGCATACTCACAGCTGTCCTAGGATTTTGCCCAATTTTCTGTTATGGTCCTTTTGTACACCACATGTAACATAAGAGGCTACAGTGGCACAGCAATTAGAAATGCTTTTAAAGGGAGTAAAATTAGAGCTTATTACAATACATAAGAGTGTATATATGTCATAAATATGTCCCCAAGATCATACGTCCCCAAAATGAATATGACCCCAATGTCACCAAATGATTTTTTTTTTTCTCTCACAGATTTTAGGCTTAGCTCTATTGAAATCACTCCTTCTCATTATTATTTCTTTTTTCTGTAGCAATGTTTAAACACTGCCTGGCGATTTCACCCTGAAGTTTCGCCCGGTGATATTTTGTTGGACCGACTTTACTCTTGATTATGGCGTCATAACATTTATGTCCAGAGTTGTGTTTAATTTCCCAAGATCCTCTACTGAAGATGGGAAAATTAAACCACATCTTCTCCAGTCTATCGCAGGGCCAAAGCACACAACCATTCACACTGACACCTAGGGGCAATTTGCCTTTTAGCCAGTTATCCTCATATATGACTTGGGACTGTGGGTGGAAACTGGAGTACAGATAAGATATATGGCACCTATAACAAAAAAAAGTAATGTTTGTAACATTTTTCATAAAAGTTCATTTCATAAAAGGAATTCACATCTTTATTGTGTGTAGTGACCATGCTTTGATTTGCAAAGAGTAAGGTGTGGGAGGATTTTGGTACACAGCAGATGGGTGGCCACAGTGTCAAAAGTTAAAGCCAAATGCTTCACATTTCAGCCAAATTAGAAACCTGACCTGATGTATTTCTTTTAGGTGCCAAAAAGAACCTACCTTATGTCCCTGCTGGTTTCCAGTAGGTATACTGGCTATACTAAACTTGTGTACTTGTGTATGTGTGTGTGTATGTGTGTATGTGTGTGTGTATATATATATATAGCTGTACTTCGATGTATCGAGCACTGTTCTACCGAAAATCGACTCAAGAGCTTTTTTATATACACACACACACACACACACATACATACACACATATATATATTAATTATACAAACACACACACATGTATACACACATTCCAGTTTAACCCTCATGTTCCCAGGAGAGACACCGGGTCCACCAGAGGATGAAGCATTTACTAAGACTGAGTGAGTGGAATGCAGATCTTTCTTGTGTCTTCTTATTTCTGTATTTAACGATAGAACACAGTTTATGGTCCAGGAAAGCTGGGGGGGGGGAAAAAGGAATAGAAATGATATTCGTGTAGAACATTTATTTAGAGCAGGTGGTTTTTTGGTGCATCACTGCAAGCACACCACGTTTCCCAATGGCGATATGAACACAGCTCAATACGAACCAACAGCAGGAACATGAACACAATATACAGCCTGCACTCACTCACTCACTCACACACACACACACACACACACACACACACACACACACCCTCAGACACACAGGTGTGCCGTGCAGGTAATCTTAAGTTGTCATCTTTTTAAATAAACATCTCTGCTGAACAGTGAAAATAAAACATTTGGAACCAATATATATATATTTATATAATATTTTGCACCTTTTTTTTTAATCTGGAAGATGAATAAAAAGCAATACAAATAAAAACATGGGCATTTTAAAATGTTAATAAAGAACTAAGTGATGCACTTTGCTATTTACAAAGCTAGGGGGGAAAAAGTCTCTGTACACTGTTTCTACACAATTACACTAAAAAAAAAATTTGGACAAGGCACATACATTAAAAAAAGGAACATTACACACTTTGGACTTGTGCCGGTATTCTGTATCCATATCACGATAATTGGTGTAATCACACTTTTTTATTCCTATTTATCCATCCATAAATCCATTGTCTATGCCACGTATCCATTAGGGTCGTGGAGGAAGTTGGAGCCAATCCCAGTGGTTACACCCTGAACAGAGGTCACCTAACTGTTGCATGGCAAACACAGACACAAACAGCTATTTGCGCTCGCATTCACATCTATGGGCAATTTAGAGTAGCCAGTTCACCTGATGTGTACCCAGAGAACCCAGAGGAAACTCGCACGAGCATGGGGAGAACATGCACACAGCAGACATTCGGACCCCAAACCTTCTCGCTGTGAAGTGACAGCGCAAACCACACTGCCTTTAGTTTTATTCCTGTTATTATAGCAATAATGATAAATACATTTATTTATTTAGGAGATTTTATAAGACAACTGTCCTTTCAATCAGGACACTGACTTAAGTCTACACAATAAAAATCTTGTTAATATCATGATATGTACTTGAGTACTGGCACAAGTGTACAAAGCAATTCATTCAACTACAATACAATTCATTTAATAAAATCCTATTTATAAAAAAATCCACCTATAAGCCCTCGTTATGGTGCACACACATCATTATAATACCGTTTTTCTGGAAAACATCTATAATAATATAACAATATATACTACTTAATAATTGAATATTTAAGTTATAATGTTTAGAAGATTATCTTCTTGAGCTGGACGATCAGTTACTATTATACTTGACTGGTGTGTGTATGTGTGTGTGAGGTCGCCGGTCGTGTTAAGGCACACGAATCAATGAGACACTGTAAGATAAGGTGGCGGTAAAAGGGTAGACGGCAAAACTGTCAATCGTCGGAGATGGTGTTCTTACCAGAACTGCTTTTTCCGTGAGGCGGCTCTTCCTAGTGCTCATTTCCGTGTGTTACCCATAATGCACTACGTGTGTCTAACTGAAAATGAGAGTGGAATGAAACAGCAATTTCATTACAAATGTTAGGTGTAGCATAGCTCTGGAGGTCATTTGTTTTGTGTCCTGTACGTTAATCATGTACGCTAATTGCTAGTTAGTCCTGAAATAGGCCACGACTGTCTAAAGTTGTCACTTCTAATGGTGTGATTAAACACTCGCATTTGGGACACAGCCTCGGGGCATTCATTCTGCTGTAGGTGAGGTCAAAGGTCACAATAATACGAGCAAAAAACCAAAAAGACACACAAAGCAATCCAACACTAAGCAGGTTTTTTTTACCTTAAAAAAAAAAAAAAGATTAAATTTAGTCATTATAGAGGTTCTGAACATAACACTGCATTTATCATGGAATAAAAACAAAATAAAATATTTATATATTTCTTTATATATAATTATATTTATATATATATATCTATATATATATATATATTACTGTACTGATTGATGCAGGTCTCTCACTGTGAGATGTGGTTGTTTAGAGATTAAAAACTTTTTCTCATGCTTACACAATGTACACATACCATAATAATTATTTCATATACACTAGCAAGTTGCTAGGCGAGACGCATGACGGGCAGAAACCCCACGTCCTCACTGCTCGTTTGAAAGAACAAAAGGTTCGGCCTCCGCTTAAAGGCTGTGCACCAGAGGCATATAGAGAGAAAGAGAGGGTTATTTGAATGAGGAATGAATAAAAGGATGAGAAGATAGTGGATAGTAGTAGGAAGTAATAGGGGGGGGGGTGGTTGTTCAGTTGTGCCCTTTGTTGCTCTTCTGATATTGTGCTCTTCACTCCAGCATGGCATCCAGCTGATCGGCCAGGTCGTCAAACATGCTGCCGATGTCATCCAGGATGCTCACTGTGCTCTTATTCTCAGCCGACAAGCTGAAACACACACACACACCCACACACACATATATGTTTGACAATATCAGAAGGTACTACCACTGTGTGTTACTACCATAGTGAAGACATGAAGCTATCACGAGGCAGTAAAGGGAAGAACTAGCTGTCTACAATACAGCATTAACAACAATGGCTCCATAGAAGTAAAACTTTTCTCTGGACTCTCAATTGGCACAAGCCCTTCATGGCCTGGGTGTCAACAGAACACAACTGGCAGCACTCTCCAGGTGGGGGGGATGCTATTCTCTCAGTTCATCATTCAGAGCAACAATACATAGTGTTTGTCTTTGCGTTCAAGTCTGTAGAATAGGTCAGTTAGCGCTTTCCTCTAAGATGTTTACTTCCCTTGGAGGTAGCAGGAGCAGCATAGTGAGGCATGTGTCTTGAAATAAGCATGTGTTTGCCAAAAGTGGCAAGAACAAATTGGAGAAAATATGTGGAAAAAACAACAATATAAAAAAATTATCGTCTCCATAGCGACAGTAATAAACAAAAATACTATGCTAATGTGAAGTGTCCAACATAGACACTGCTTGCATCTGAATACTCTTACTTTCATACTGTTAGTACACAAAATACTTTCATACTATTAGTAAACAAAAATAGTATGCAAGATGTCCGAGTACTTGGTATGCATTTAATAGTAGTCGAAAGATGACAAACTAAATCTGTAGAATAGTATAAACCTCTGCATCAGTTGTACTTTCACATGCACATACAGCTCCTGCCTTAAGCACTGATGTACTTATACACCATTTGGCTTTTCCTGTTAATGATAACAATCTGGATGGTAGTATACATAAAATGTAATATAAGCTTCCATGTTTACTGCACATTATCCCATAATTCAGCTGGACTCTCTGAATAACCAAAGAGTTTAACTGATTAAAGAATCATTAAAAAAAAAAATCCTGCATCCAGAATTGATTTGGATTTCTGCAAAATTTAATGGAGTATCACTTGGGCCACTCCATTCCAGCACTCAAAAAAAATTACACAAATAAATAAAAAATAAAAAGCTGAATCTATTTATAACTTTTGTGTAAAGTTGGTTTAAAAAAAAAAACAAAAAAAACATCAAGACTGACAGCCATAATGTGGGGTTTGAAAAAAAAAATGCCTTGTTAACTGCCATCGCAGGAAGTTAATTTTAAAGTATTACATTATTAATCATAACTCTGATTTTACTTGGACTATCAACACCATTTAAAATCTGGTATATAGTTTGAAGTATAGTTTGAAACTGAGACTTGGCAAGACCATGTTTTCCTGCTATGTCATCTTAAATCGGTCAAGTGACTTGGACGCGCCTATGGGTTAAATTAGCAGCAGTATGGTGTGAAAACCTTTAGCTACATGATGTTTTATTTCAAGTCTACACTACAGAGTGTGAAGTATAGGGTTGCTGTGTAAATGCATCTTACTCTTTATTCCTGTCCTCTTTGATTTTCTCCTCCACAGCCTGCAGCGCTGCGGCGAGTGATGCACTCGTCTCCTCAATCTTCTGGTGCACCGCATCCACACTCGGCACCCCGGTGACCTCTGACGAATTCGGAGTCCCACCCCCAGCGTCCATAGACACTCCCCCGATGGAAGAGCGAGGTGGTTTAATGGGTGGAGTGATGGGAGTTTGTGGAGTTTGTGGACTCTGAGCTGGTGATGTCGGTGTTTTTGCTGAATTAGGGGGTGTGATAGGGGGTGTAGCAGTTGTTATGGTGACGGTCTGATTGGCATGTGACACCAGTGAAGTCACAGCAACTTTCTGAATGATATTTTTATTGGGTTTGGGAGCTGTGGGTGGAGGAGTGGGTTTCGGAGAAATTGGAGGAGGAGCTTTCTTCCCTTCAACTGCAGCAAACATACACAGAAAGAAATTAGAGCAATAATTTAACCAACATGAGGAATACACAAAGTTTCTCTTACCCCAAATGCAGTTAAACAGGCAAATCAAGACTTTGAAGGCTACAAGGATAGTTTTTCCTTTGTAATTCCAGTTAAAAATAAAAACCAAAATGCAGCTCACAAACACGGCTATAATGTCTGATCAATTGGATTTGGGGTAAGACGAACACTTTGTGTTTAATTTTTAGTTAAACTGTTCCTACAAAAAGAAAATTCGGCTGCTATATTTATTGTAGGAGAGTAGAATGGATGGAGGCAGTGACGTACTGAGTTAAACATCAAAAACAATGAGCAAAATGACTCTGATAATACAGATGGCTGACTGCATTAAATCTAAGACATCAACTACATAAGCCGTGTAAGAGTATGAACATGTGGAAACAATGTGAAGAAAGCTGAATGGTTTAGGAAAACACAGAACAATGACATTTTGCTGGGAGTATTTGTCCCTTGTAGCTCCAAACATTCCCACAAATTACAGAATAGAAGGTAGCATTCACGGCATTATGGGAGATGCATTAAGCATTTTGTGCATCTTTTAACTGGCCAGTGGAGGAGATTTTTTGACCAAAGATGCCTAAGAAGTAAATCTTTACAGCGGTACTTCACCACATCTAACCCCACTGTCAAAGCTGTTTTTCTACCGGCTGATGGCTTGTATTCTGTGAACAAAGAAAAAAATAACACCTAAAAGAACCTAAGGGCTACACTATATAACCGTGGACACCCGGCCTACACCTGACTCATGGCCTTCCAAAAACTGTTGGGGACCAGAATTGTCTAGAATGTTTAGAACATTTCCTGTCATGAGGTGCTCCGAGTAAGGCCGCCCTTAGTGAACAGACCTGTGGCGGTCAGACAGAGAGCAAACCTGAAGACTACCAAGAAATGCACTCATTCTTTGGCTAGATGCAAATAATTCATCTTGATCCTGTAGGGTCCAACGTGCGTGTTGTGAACTATTATTTTTCTATTAAGCCTCTGATAGAGGCTCTGTGCAAATCGCCTTAAACGACTAAAGTGAAATGGAAGGGGTTTGTTGTATAAGGAGGTACATGAAGGAGAATATATTGCTTTATGTGGAAAGCACTTACTGTAATGGCACTGTTCATTGTCTCTTGTTCTAAAGTTAGAGATGTAGGAAATTAGCTTACTTCATTGTTGGACTTATAAACTACTCCAGTATTGTTAAAGATAATTTTCCAAACCTTTTTAAATGTATAAACTAAATAATATTTATATTTTATTCAAATGCATTTTTGTCAAACCAGTATTTGGTGTTTTTTTTTCCCTACCTTTTGATGAAGTATTTGTAATTTCATACGCAATACTTCTGATTTATTTGCCTGTCTTTACCAAGCCTTTCTTCCAAGTATGCATTCCAGGTTCAGATTGTTTTGAACTCTAGACTCCTCTTTGATAACCTGGTTACCCAGTGACTGGACTCTGCCTAAGTATTTGACCTTGTTTTTGCATTACGTTTGGATTTGCCTGCTTATTTATAAGCAACGTCCTGCTGCTTTTACATCTGCCTACCACCTGCTTATCTGACAGATCACTACACCTAATCTCATGGACATAGCAGGAAAAAACAGCGGGTTTGTTGCCGTAGCAACTCAAGGACAACTTCTGGGTGAACGTCAGCAGTGTTTGGGTGAGCTCGATGCACGCGTTTCCCAACTCACCAAAAGCATCTTAGAGACACTTTCACTGTCTCTGTAGCTCAAACTCACCGGCACACCCATACCACGTTCCGATAGATCTGCAGGCAATACTTCCGTGTAAAGGATTTTTGGCTTAATATTTCTTGTACTTTGCCTGGCAGACAGGAGTCACGAATCACTGTTGACTGACTGACAAAGCTCTAAAATAGAGATCAGCAACATAGGAAAGGGTGGTATCTCCCTAACATCCTGCTATCAGAGTTTCGAACACTGTCCTGAATTAAAAAAGGGTAGAGAACAACTGTTACCTGTCACCCAAGGTCAACAATGTGCTGTGGGATATGTGAACCCAGAGGGTGCTCATGGAACTGCTGTACCACAGAGTCTCCCTCGACTCTCTGAAAGGTTATCCTGTGCAAAGCTAAACCACAGTTAATGTGGGAAAGATGGAGAGAGAGCCTTTGCTTCTACTGTGGGGAAAGGAGTCACAAGGTATCTCAATGTCCTGCTCAAATCAGAACCATCAACCTTGGATGCAACAACACAACCTCCAAATTTATTAGTGGGACAAAGAAATCATCAAGTGGTCTATGCCTCCGTGTTACTGTCAAGGAATTCACGACGGTAGAGAGTACTGACACTCATGGCTTCACGAATATTCCTGCAGTTTATCAGGAGTACATGGAAGTCTTCTGCAAAATCAAGCCAAGCACCTGCCCCCTCACAGAGTCTAGGGTTGGGCGAACTAGGTGCATCTCCTTCATGCAACCACATTTACCCATGATCCATCATTAAAGAGCAGGCTATGGAAGAATATGACAGGAAGGCCTTCAGCAAGTGTACTACCCTTAAGCATTCTTTCCACAGAAGAAGTAGCTGCCTCAGTTTCAGGTGTTGTGTTGTACGAGTGTTTCTTTGACAAACCTAATCTCCATCCCATCATCTTCTAGTCTCAGAAATGATTCCCCAGGGCAATAGAATTATGGGAAACTTTTGCAGGTGAAATTAGCTCTGTAGGAAAAACCCCAATGGCCAGAGGAATCGTTTCATGTACACCATCTTCACCAATCACAAGAACCTGAAGTATCTTAGAACTATTAAACATTTGAGTCCACACTAAGCGTGCTGGGTTCACTACGCGTGCTGAGTTCTTCCAGTCATCTTCATGTCATGCATCCATCCCTCTAAGCCTACTGTTCAAAGTCAAGAAGCCATTCTTCCTCTCATCTGCTTCGTACGTGCATTAATCCTGGAAATCGATCAAGAACTTTCCAACACATTTCTGGATCATATTTCTGCAACCTCTCCACCTGGGCACACTTGCATTTTTCCAGCAAATCAAAGGGCAGCTCATTGCCTGGACATCCTGCCACCAATCCTGCCACCAGACACCCTAGTATGTCTCCTCTTGCAGTTAGTGTCTAATTGAGGGTACCCTTCAGTTTATTTGCTGGAAAACTCATACCACCTTCTACACCCCAATAACCCTTTCCATGTGTACTCGGCGACCAATCACCCCTCTTTTCATGGAACACCACGCCAGTAGACGTGCCCTGGAGTGGATGAATGGGTCAAGTGGGGCAACAACTGTGGGAGAGCGAGCACACTAGCATCTTGAACATGTCATAGTTAACCAAATATTTTGCTGATGGACACAGTTGGGACACCGATCAAAATAACCCAGGTGGTCAAGTCAATTGTCCAGAAAGGATACTACAAGCTTGTAAGAATGCAGAAAACTGAATGCCTTTTATTATAATAATACTAATAACTATTATTATTATTTTGGGCCTTACATGCTTTGACAGATCAATGATGTTAATAAAATGCAAGCTAGACCTGCTACGCAGTGCTAAGTCTCCCGTAAACTCCATGTATCCTCTTTGAAGTCTGCTGCCTCTGGACCACTAGCCACTCACATCCTCTCCATCACCACTAACCACTGAAAAACGGTCTAAATTGTAGCTTCCTGCTACGTTTACATCCGCCTAACGCCTCTTCATCTAACAGTTAAAGATGTTGCCCCACAGGACTATTGCACTGTAAACTACAAATCTGTAACTCCCACAGTGTTTACTATTTATCTTGTACAGTCAGAGGAAATGGTTAAAGAATGTACACTGGTGCTGGCAAGGTATGCTGTCATTGCTACAAACGTGTCTTATCTATTAGCGATTATTATAGGTGCACTGCTGGATTGAAATTTTTAGTTAATCCATCCATTTGCTAAACAGCTTCATCTTACTAGGGTCACGGAAGGTGGGCTGGAGCCTATCTCAGCTGACTCTGGGCGAAAGCAGGGTACACCCTGAACAGTTCACCCGTCCATCGCCGGGCCGACCAACACAGACGTACACATTCACACCTGGATCAATTTGGAACAGCCAATTAGCTTAATGTACATGTCTTTGGACTGTGGGAGGAAACCTATCCAAGCATACTCCACACAGATATGCCCCTTGGCCTTCTTGTTGTAACCACTACGCCACTGTGCCTCCCCTGTAGTTTTGATATGACATTTTCTCATTCAGTTCTCTAAAGCTTTATGTATGTTGTGTATTTGTTGTTGTTTGTTGTAATGGAGATTAAGCACGGGCTTTAAAGATTGCCACCATTATGCCATTACGCATAACTGATAGCTAATTTGTTGCATGTTGTGTTATTGGGATGTAAACTGCTGGCTAGAGATGTTTACACTAAATTTGGAAAGAAAAAACCCAGGGTGGATAAATTAGCATGCTTCACGCAATAAGAACAACGATGGGAAGAAAGCAAACCAAAACTTCTGATCCGACACAAAAGAAAAAAGGCTTGGAGCTGGTTTTTAAGAAGAATACTCACATAATTGGGTAAAGACAGGGCAAGAGAAAGGGCCACACTGTGTAGTACCTGGGCTGCCAGGAGCTCCAGGAAAGGTGCCTTTTTTGGTCACTGCAGCTGGAGTGTCCTGTCTCTTCACGTTATGGATGACGGGTTTAGGAGACACTGGAGGTTTAGCGGTTTTACCAGGTGCAGTGTGTCCATCCAGGTCTGATTTCTCTCTTCGAGGTGCATTCTCCACTGGCTTCTCAATCGATCTGGGCTGTTCGGAAACAGTAACCTCAGAAACCGGCCGTCTCTTAATAGTGCCAGTTCCATTCTGATAAACGGTCTCATCCTCAGACTCTTTCTCTCGGATCTTGGGTCTCCGTTTAACAGTGTTTGACTCTGTGAGGTAAAATCTGGCTTCATCCTGAGGTGGCTTGGAGCTCCAGGTCCTCTTTTTAGAGCCATCGGTGTTTGAAGAATCCTCCTGTGGTGACAGATGGATGGCACCTGTGCTATCTTCACTTTGCTTCGGCTTGGTTTTAACAGTCAGGTTTTCGTCTTCAGCAGCGGGCTGGTTCTCAGCCAGTGGTTTGGCCTGATTTTGATTTTGTGCTGTAATCTGAACTTGTACTGGCTCGGTTTGTTGCGATTTTTTCTTAGCAGCTGCTACAAGGTCTGTCACTGGGCCACTGATGGTCCTGCGGCGATTCACAACTTCTCCGTCTAAACCAATCGCATCATACTGCCTACCTCCTGACTGAGACACCTAATAAAACAAAAGAATATAATTTGGGGTCAGGCACCACAATCCGGAAGGAATTTGCTTATCAACAAAATACTGTATAATTACTGTACGTTTAAAGGTGCTAGCCATGCATACTAAATAAACATGAAATATAGTGATATCACTTGGAAATGAAATGGTAGGCAGTAGTTTCCTACCTGTAAATAATGTGCTGTAGATCTCTGCATGGCAAGTCCTTTAGCTCCTCCTCCAATGGACGACATCTCCAACATGGCGGCGATACTCCTGACGCTGCCTACACTGCCTGTCTCCACAGCACCACCACCCACCTTGTCCACCGTGACGCCAGTTTCCACAGCGCTGGCTCGCCTCTGTGGGTTGTAGTTGACATCCAGAAGGTTTCCAGTACCTGTGTCTTTAGGTATGTCATTTAGGTTGGTGCTGGAGCTTGAAATGGCTGAGCTAGAGCGTTTTGGTGGTGGAGGAGGCGGGCCTTTCTTCTTTTGCCTCAGAGCAATGGATTGGGTACCCCGGTTCACATTTTTCTCGTTTTTGACATTTTTGTCGTTATTTTTCTCACTCTGATTGCGTACAGAGTTGCTCCGGCTGACGCGGCGCTGCACAGTAGTGTTGGCGTTCACCACGTCAGCCTCGTTACGCTCCTGCTCGCCATCGCAACGATTGAGGCTATGAGCACGCTTTTTTATTTCTTGTTCCTGTTTACCAGAATCATTGCCCTCTGGTGGCAGGAGAATTTGAGGCACAGATTTGGGTTGTGCTGAATGTGATGTCGCATCCATTTGCACTTCCTCCTTCCTTCCTGCTTCCTGGTACGACCTGTGTGTGGGAGAAGAACTGGGTTTGTCCATGATCTGAGCTCCGTTTTTTGGCGATGAAGGTTGTTTTGTTTTGGTTGGAGTCTGTGGTGGTGTATACGGTGGACCTTGAGGATAAGCCTGGCGCGATTTATGGTGCGCAGATGACACGCTTCCCTTTTGTCCACCTCCACTGTTTTGGCGAACTGCACGTGGCTCCTTTTCGGATCCATCTGGAATCTCAGTGCTCGGCTCGTTCTCTTGGAAGGCGTTCTTTTTTGGAGAGGTGCATTCAGGGGGAGGGCACTCAACGGTTGTCGGCTCCTGAGATTTTTTACGAGTCATGTTTCGTTTTTCCGAGCCTTTCTGGATTTCAGCTAGCTTCTTTACAGCAAGCATGAGCTTCTTCTGATGGCCTAGACAGATTGAGCAATAATTATTGGCAAAATTTAAAAACTCAGTACCGATTAATTTATTTAAAGGCAATCAGTGTTTTTTTTTAAATGCACTTGGATAGTGGATAAATAAATACATAAAGGTGGTAATTACATAAAAAATCGATAACACAAAAATATGCGTGCTATAACATGGAAGCTATACTGTTGTATTGCATATTCATGTTACCGAGTTTGGTAATGCCGATTTCCTGCAGATCCTCCCATGTGATGTCTGTTATGAAGTCGATGTTTTCATAGCCATTCTTGACCAAAATCTGGTGATACTGGCTCAATCCAATCATGTTTAACCACTCGCAGAGATTAGACTGAGAATTATTTAACAGACATTTACACAAGTACATCTTATTAGAAGTTCTGTGGTAATGTTCACCAAGACAATGTTAAAAATCTAAGTAATGACCTAATAATCTCAGACTGATAATATCCTGTCAGATGATTAGAAGTGTCACTTACAGGTTTGTGGTCAAGAGTCCACTCTGTAGCACTGAGCTTATTGATCTCCGAGAGCATTTTCTTGCGGTGACCCGGTTTAATCACACCAATCGCTGTCAAATCCTGAAAACAGAATGATAAATCACACACACACACACAGAAGTTTATTATTACAGTCAGGTCCAATGATCTGAAGGCACTGCCAAATCAATATAAACAACAATTATAAAACATGCCAATATCACATTTTCTGTACAATTCATTGCAGTTTTATTCGTAGAGCTCATAAAATACTTCTGGAAATTCGGGTCTAAATATTAATCCCTTAGGAGCAAGTCAAGGGCAAACAGTGGCAGTGAGAGGGGAGAAGGTAAATCCTTCACAAGCCCCTTTCTGTGTTGAAAACCGCATACTGTAAAATACCATTTAAAGGTGTTGCTAAGTAGGAGTGACATTTGCGACACACTTTACATACTTATGTTTGTTCCTACTTTGTCTTCGAAATGGGAAATACTCAGGGGTGTGCTAATATTTCAGACTGTCTATTTTAAAGATAAGTATCATATTTTGGACTACTGGCATGTGCCTAAGTAGAAAGGTACTTGTGTATAAACAGTGCCGTACATAAACATTCACCTCCATTATGCGATATTTTACATACTTATGCCAGTCCCAGATATGAAATACTGGATCATTTACCAAAGATCCAGTGTAATATTCTCTTTATCTACTTTTAGGACTTGTGTGGTAATCCGATGCTGTTTACGTACGTAGGTCATATTTATGCAGAAATCTAGAAAGTTCTAAAGGGTTCACAGACTCGAGCACTGCTGTGATTAGGAAAATGGTTACTGGTGTGCTGTGATGATGTGAAGTGGGACATGTTTTACACCACTTTTACAACATCAAGGATTTGTAATGCTGATTATTACACATATTACTGATTAAGAAATTACAGATAGTGATTTTAATACAGATAAAAAAGAAAAGGAAAACCTGCTCAAATCTGCAGAACCCGAGTGACAAGAATCTCCTTCCAGCAAAGTTACAGAATCACACATGCGCTTTCATATCTAGAATTTTTGACAAACCTGCCTTATGTATAAGCTAAAGGGGTGAATACTTACACAGTCCAGATGTTTCTAACTACATGAATTTGGAACATAAGCCGGTCGTGCTGCTCCCTCTCTCCCCCAGTGTAGCAGGCTTGATGCTGAGCTCGGTGTCTGTGAGTGTTTTTTGGGACTGGGATAAGTAAGTAGGAACAAGAGTGTGAATATGTATGAGTGCATGAATGCGCATGAATGTGGTGTTCCATCCAGGGTGTATTCCCACCTCACAACCGGTGCCGGATCCTCTGTGACCCTTATCAGGATAAGACGGTTACTGAAAGTGACTGAGTGTACAATACAGACTATGGAAAACTCCCATGGGTGTGAATACTTATGCAAAGGCACTGCACATGAGCTTTTTGAAATGACCGAAGTTGATGTCATGAGAAAAGCAAATGAATTTCAGCAATACGTGAGATAAATGAGTGACGTACCCTTTAAATATCACCCTCTGTGCTACTTAGCAGAGCTTAACGCTTTAGCATGAACTAGCCTGTAGGTAGCTATAACTTTATTTATACAAAATTAAATCATTGGATGTGTTTTAAAAATAAATAAATGTTTTTTAATTTAAAACATAAATTCTGTTGCATTCATTCAAGTCACAGACTGAATAAAGGGTCACATGATATGAAATCATTTTTATAAATAAGTTTTAATATTAAAATTATTTAACATACATACAGTATGTGGTTATCCTGCTATATACTAAATTTTTTAAATAAAAAAATGTTGTTTTTTTACAGTATTGTATTAAATAAATACATTTTAATTTGTAATAATTTAATTAAAATTTAAATGAAAACGTTTTTAATCTTCCTATGATCAGGTTTTTATGCTTGATTTGTGAGTGAATACATTTTTATAAATTAAAAAATTATTAATTTATTACATTTTCTCATATCTGGGGTCACTTTTTAAAATTATTTATTATTATTATTATTATTATTATTATAATTATATCTCTAGATAACTATTCTGAAATTCCCCTCTTTCTCTAAACTTCCATTTTTAAATTTATTTATTTTTACTCTTACCTCTGGGGTCATTCTGCTAATGGTGTAAATGTCATAGCCAGCGCTGATGAAGTATGGTGCGTAGAGTTGCAGCTGAAAATCGCTCAGCCATTCAATAACGGCTTCTGAAGTCTAGGAGAGAAGATACGAGGCTGTGGGTCACTGTCTCGGTCCCACTTGCCCCTGGAAATTATGGGATATGGCTACACGCTGGCTATATCAGCTCTGAGAGTCTGACGGCACTTCTGAGAGCCTTGTTAGTGCCAGACTGTCTGAGCCGGCATCAGGAGCCAGCGTTTGTGCTAGGTAAACGGACCTATTTAAGCTTTTCAGTTCCTCAGCCTAGAGTCGCTCTTATTTATGTTTAATTACTAACCTGACCATGGACATTACCGCTAGACCTTCTTTCCACACATTAAAACTCGACAGATTTCTTAAAATAAAACCTTACCTTCAAATTAACAATAAAATATTGCGTAGTAAATTGTTATTATTAGTGATGTGTGTTATCTAATAGCCAGACAGGAAGTTAGCTTAACTGATATTAATGAGTGCTCACGAGTTGACATTAGCTTACTATTTTATTCCTTGATCAAAACTAGCATTTTACGCTAAGCAGTATGTTCGAGGAAGTGGACAGAAATGTTAGTTGTAATGTCCAGTAATCAGGAGTCAGGCTTGCTGGATGCGTGTTACCCCCACCAAAATAAATAAATAAATCCAATTATAGTTACTTGGTATGTCAGGGTACCTCCTGAAATAAAAAAAGATGGGTATAAATAAATAAATAAATAAACAACTGAAATGGGTTTCCTGAAGCAGCACATAAAAACAAGGATGGGAAAAATGACGCCGGAGAAGAACGAGATCATACTATTGAAGGAGGAGAGGGAAGTGGAGAGTACTAAAGAGGAAGACATAAAATAGGAAGGGAAGAGCAAAAGATAAGGAAAGAATGTGGAAATAAGAACTGATAGAAAGACCGTTACAGAGTGAACAATGAAATAAAAAAGAAAAGAAAGTGAAGGAGATATAAGAGAAAGAAAGGTAAGAAGTGAAAAAGCAGAGAAAAGTGTGTGTGTGTGTGTGTGTGTTCATGTTCTCACCTTCCCCTCGTCTCCTTTCCTCTCAGTGTACTGCGGCTCATGGACAGGACAGCTCGATACACTCTGACTGCGGGAGGTGGGAGCTGGAGACACAGCAGATACAGGGGGTGCGTCAGGATCGGGACACCAGTTTATCCATCTTTACATCTGTCTGTCTTTCAACATTTGTCTATCTTCACATCTGTCCGTCTGTCAGCCTAACTAAACATTTTCATGTACATAGTATCTCTATACCCTTCTCACTATTCTGTCTGTAACACTCGTCTATCTATACAGCATTCTTCCTGTCTCTACCTGCTTTTGTGTCTTTGCTTTTATCAAACATCTTTATATTTAAAAAAAAATACCTGCCTGTATGTAGGTATGTCCGTCTGCCTTCCTATATCTGTTGGTCTCTACATCTGCCAGTCTATTAGATATTTATTAATCTAGAGGTCTAGTTACCTTTATTTGTAGTTATGGATGAATCCACAGATCTGGACTGTTCTAAGAGATGCTCCTTAGCCTTCGCTGACTGGGAGAGAACTGTGGCAAGAAGCTGCAGCACACACACACACACACACACACACACACATTATTCATGGGTTTCATAGAATAAATTTTATTGTCTACTCATCAACATGGGAGGAACGGTGGCGTAGTGGTTAGAACGACCACTATGCAGCAAGAAGGTCCTGGGTTCGAGTCCCGTGCTCAGTGACGGTGTTACCGGGTGGAGTTCTCCCCATGTTTGCGTGGGTATCCATGGGTACTTCAGTTTCCTCCCACAATTTAAAGACATGCACATTAGGCTAATTGGCTGTTTTTAGTTTCCCCTGGGTGTGAGTGTAAATGGTTGTGTATATGTTGGCCCTGTGATGGTCTAGAGTTGGCTGAGATAGACTCCAGCCTCTCTGTGACCCTAATAGGATTAAGCAGCTCAGCAAACGAATGAATAATCAAATACTCATATACTGAAACCAACAACATCATGTAAACAGGCTTGGAAAACGTCTTAAGATAGGTGTTGAATCCTCCATCCAGCCACCTGTCTCACCTTTACACCCTCAGCCTGAGCATGGAGGATGTGTGTGTTGCTTTGTCCACTGCCGGATGAACGAGCGCTGCTTGAACTGCTTGCACTGCTGCGGTCCCCACCTAATACAAGTACACACACACACAGTCAGTACAGGCTGGTGTTGAATACCCCAGACCAGACAGACGGTTGATGCACTGCAGGAACTGTGTGAGTACAGACACTCAGACACACACATGCATGATAAGGCAGATGCAAGGTGGAGGAAATTAAAATAGAGACTTATCTCCATGAGAATTATCTTTCCCAGACACACACACACTGACAGCCAGCTATCTGAATGAACCTTGGGCACATACCTGTGTATGAAGAAAGATAGAATGACAGACAGACAGAAAGAAAGATAGAAAAAAAGGAATAATATCCCTCTATCCCTAATTCATCTGACTATATGCACCACAGTCAGCTCCGCCCTAACAGTCTTCAATAAACAACTGTTACGCTAAGATCCTGTTCAATCGATGGTCTGAGTTACATCAGGGTTTAAGAGAAATATGGAAAGGAAGTCAGGCTCATGTTTCTTGTTGATGTTAATGGCGGATGATCAGTGATGAATGGTGGGAAAAAAAACACCACGATAGTCTCAGGAAGTGTTCAGGCCCCGTCAGTATCTGTACGTTATTGTTGTATATCTGGTTTAATATGGATTCAGTTTTTTTTTTAGCTGCTGACAATGTATTAAAACGCAAACCTCCACAGGGGTAGTGGTTAGCACTTCCACTTCCCAGCAAGACCATTAAAAAAAAAAATATCATGTGTTTGTAATGCAACTGAAATCGATGTACATGAAGCTAGATTTCACGGTTACAATATACTCTAGCGTAACCTTACTTTAACAAAGCATGTCTTAACTTGCAATCAAAAGCACTATAAAGGTACATTTCTTCCACATGTCTAGTTTTTTTACTGAAAGTCTACAGATACACTATGGACAAAAGTTTATGGACACTTGACTATCAGACCCATATGTCGCTTCTTTCCAAAGTTGGTGCCACAAATTTGAAAGCACAGAATTGCGCAGAAAGTGTTCATCTGCTGTTGGGTTACAATTTCCCTTCACTAGAACTTAGAGAACCTGTTCTAGCATGATGGTCTCCCCTGCACACACACTGAGCTCCATGAAGACATGCCATGCTGAGGTTGGAGTGGGAGAATGTGAGTCGCTTGCACAGAGCACTGACCTTAACCCCACTGAACACGTTTGGGATGAACTAGAAGGTTTACTGTCCCAGGTGTCCCCGCCTCCTCGCCTTGTGGAGGAATGATCAAAAATTCCACATCCACACTCCACAATCTAGTCCACAGCCTTCCCGGTGACATACGAGTGTCCATAAACTTTTGTCCCTACAGTGTATGCATGCAGAGTAGGCTCAACATCTTGGAGGATGGCTCTATGTTCCGACAGACCTGCTCATATAAGATGGGCATCTTGCTTAAATCAATTGCGCACCCTACTCAGTTCAGTTGGGTTCATTTTATCTAAATTTAGCCTGCCTGAAGATGTCTAAAAGCCTTTTTGCCAAGTACACTTTTCTCATAGAGCGAAGGTCAGGCTTTTATATTATTATATAGTTACATCCAGTAATGAGCTGGATATAGACCATGTCATTTCAGGTTGCCAGGTGTGGAAATGTCTGTCATACTCCTGCACCATATGTCAGAATAACAACATTACGAGTTGGCATACGCCTACAATGAACATGCCGTGGATGAGTGAAAACGGAGCAAGTCATTACTCTCGCATGCCTAGAAAACTCTTCTGACTTCTACACATCTGTATGTGCAGTAGGCATGTACCGATATTACATTCTCGGATGTAACATTGCGTATCATACCAATAAAGCACATTCAGCTAGCAAGACCTACCTAGTACCCACTGGCTATTGACACTAAACAGGTACAGCACCCCTGTTACCAGTTGGATATCGGTGTACTTGGTAGAAAACCGATTATCGGCACATGCCTAGTGCGTGATGGATGGGAAGGCTCCGGGAACACCAAGGAGCATCAGAGGTCAAGCAGGGGCGAGCGAGGGATGAACAAGTGGAGGACTGGAAGGAGAGGAGGAAGAGGAGCGAGTGTGAAGGCCCTGCTGTTACCTGCTGCAGGTTTGCGCAGGACCCAGATTTCCTCAGTGCTGCCCCCCTGTGGCCCTCCGGAGGAATCTGAACCCCGAGAACCTTCAACACAGAGAGCAGCGTTACAAACCCGCCACCGGGACGCACTCCCATGGTGTTGCCGAGGACGTTAAAGCTGAATTCATGTCAACTCCAGGTTTTTACATCTATGATTTTTATTGCAGTGTATAATTTCTGTTTTCAAAGCTGGCGTCTCTTTCTCTCGCTCTCTCGCTCTCTCTTTCACACACCTGCACTGACATACTCAAAGTGCACATTTATATACATTGGTACATAAATATATCAAGAACATATATATCTGTGTATATACATATATAAATGTCACAAGCTACAAACACACACACAAAAATAAATACATATATAATATATACAAAGATATAATTATATATGTAAGAAGGTTAGAAACAAGAACAAATGCAGTGCATCACAAGGTCCTTAAGGAATTAGAATGACAGTGAGAATTAATATAGATTAGAATATTATTCATATAAAACAGCAGATGTATTAGTGTTATATAATAAAACATAGCAGGGTCCAAAAGTCTGAGTGCGCATCACACTTTAATAATATCCAGCACTGTGTGTTTGTCATTAAAGGCAAACGTTGTGCAGAGACGCTATTTGTCTGGCTTCCACAAACATGATATACCTGAGGGCAAATGGACGTGTCGTACATAGCTAACTCTGTGGAATGTGCATGCTACGCAACAAATCGCATGACAGGTTGTTACAAACAAGCTTTCATTCCAAGAGAGATGATTTGGAGGCATGGCAAGCATTTTCCTGTACTCATGGGCATTGTTGTGAAAATTGAACAGCGCCACCTGCAGTCCTGGAGGTATTCTACAGTATATTACAGCCAATGTGAAACTTCAGGGAATGTCAGCTTGCAAAGGTTTCTGAGCAACCCTTACAGATGTTATATGCACATGAAGGGTTCTAAAGACTCGTCGCTTTAAAATATGGGCGGGAAGGTGTAAATGTAAAAAAAATAATAATAATAAAAATAAAAAACCTATACAGTCGTTTCTGAATAGCGAAACTTGCCTAGGCAGAATGGAGAATTAGCGTATATTTATTAGGAAGTGAGAACCTCTCAGGAATGTAACTCAGACTGGAAGACCCGACTATAGTTCCATAGATTTTCATGTATAATAACTTTCATTAGCTTGTTAGAAGAGATAAGAGGGTAGCAGAAACTGTGTATTAGTGTGTCTGGGTGACAGGACTTGTGTTAGATTGCTAAAATGTTTTTCTGCTCATCTGAGGTTTTTATTAAGTGGAATAGACAGATGTTTATCTATCTGAAAGTGGATCTAATCCTTCCTGAACAGATGGTGAGAAATATATCCCCTAAAATGGAACAAACTGCTCTTGGATAAATGGAGAGAATGCAAGGATTGTACTGTGCATCTTTTTTAGGATGGGATCAAATACTCCTAAACTGGGAAGGTTGGGTATAAAAACACGTTTATGCTCCTTTACATGCCAAAAGTAATATTTCAATCAACGTAACCTGCACACATACTTCCATGTCTCCCTTTACACTGGCATGAATGTTGCACTCGCAATATTTTCACTAGAGGGCAGCTCCGAGTCAAACGTTTCTAAGAACAATCATTTTCCGTTTTTATTATATTTTCCAAACAGCTTTATCCTTTATTAGGATTGCAGAAAGGCTGGAGCCAATCCCTACTGACTCTGGGCGAAGGTGGGGTTAGCAACGTACGTTAAACCTGTAAACTTCGTGTAGATGTTTCAAATTTCTTATTATGTCAAATAAGGACGGCACGGTGGCGTAGGTGTTAGCATGTCCTTCTCACAGCAAGAAGGTCCTGGGTTTAGGTTCCTGGCACGGTGAGGGCCTTCCTGTGTGGAGTGTCATGTACTCTGGCGAGCTGCCTTCGGCCTCAGTCAGTTGAGAGAAACTCCAACCTCCCTACAACCCTAGCAGGATCAAACAGTTTGACAAATTATTGAATGAAATCGAATAACCTCTTTTGAACATTTCTTCTTTGTATCTCAACTGAATTACTGGCTGCACTGCCCCCGACGATTTCCAGTGGTACCGCCCTGCTTCTTCAGTATTCATACATATACAAAGCATGTATGAAGGCTTCATAGATAGCCGTACTTAGTAAAGTTCAGGATCATTTTAACCAGCAGATGGCGTTGTAAGCTATTTTCAACCTAAAACGCAGTAAGAATAATAGTGTTACTAAGGGGGTTCGTGTGTTCATTAACGTTTTTAATGATTACTCCATGTGTCCACTGCTTTAAAAAGAAAATGCTACTCGAATGCTTGGTTTCTTTTGGCAGATTTGGAAAATCTTGTTATTCGAAAAAAAGCAATTAGATATGGTCAAGGATCATGAATGTAAGACACATGAAAACAGCTAGCCGTCTCAGCTAATGACTTGCGATCGGGTTGCCGGAGCCAGGTGTTACAACCACCTAAGCATGGGCTGTTGTTTTGAAGCTGAAGTAATACATTTCTCAGAAATAAATCTCAAAGTCGTCCAATCAAAGGATTCCAAATGAGCAAAGAAACATGTTGAACATTATGAAGTCTGGTCAATTAATTACCAACAGATGGCTGACATATTAAAGGAAAAAAACAACTTAAACGTAATGTGAGGTGTGAGGCACAGCTTGGTCTGTAATGGAGGAATAAACACCATTCTTTCAAAATCCATGGTCACAACTGGTGTTCTGACGCATGTACGTACGGTATTGTCATTTTTTCCAGTCCTCAACAAACCATTCAATGATCCCCCATAGACGGAGGCGGGGTCATCTGGAAGAGGCCACTCCCATCAGGATACAATGTTTCATTATAGGAATAAGGTGATATTTGGACACTCTGAGGATGAATCATGTTTTTTTCCCCCCGGTATCATGTCCGTAAAACCGTACAGAGCGAAAGATAACATCGCCAGAGCTTTTTCCTTTAATCTGTCACCAGGATGCATGTACATTTGTCTACTTGAGTGTAGTTATATGATGTTATTCTGATGTGTGTTTTGTCTTTGCTACCATGCTGATGATGATGATGATGATGATTAATAGATAGTAGGACCAGAAACTCTGCTGTGGTTATAATTAGCTCACTCTGTTCAATCAAGATCCGAGATGCCGGCCCTGCATTTGAGTACTGTTTATCCATGGCGCCCACATCAACTTTCCCTTATAACTCAAGTATAATACTGTGTCTAATGGAACCACAACCCACATAACAACAAGAACAACAACGCTCAGAGACTTAAACCATCAAGGGGGTATCTCACCAAATTGGGATTGTTGGCGAATTAACTTTGCCAAAATTTCCCTAAAAATTCTTTAACTATTCTCAAGTATCCCCCTGCTCTTTGAACATTCCCCAAGAGGTGTGTGTGTATATATATATATATAGAGAATAGCTAGTAACAAGTTATGTTTGGGAGTGGGGACAGTTTAGAGATGCTTTTGGGAATTCTAGGATTGACCCACTTCTTGGCGACAAAAATCAGATACAGCTCGTGAAAACATTGTAACTCTCATCTTATTTGTTGAAACCCTTAATCCTACTATTAGGGTCCTGGGGAGGCTGATGCGTGGGTGGGGCAGACCCTGAAAAGCTCGCCAGACATTCACAGAGCTACACACACAACAACTTACATACAAACTTACACCAAGGGGCAATTTGAAAAAGCCAATTAACCTAATATGCATGTCTTTGGACTGTAGGAGGAAACTGGAGTAACTGGAGAAAGCCCACACAAGCACGGGGAGAACATGCAAACTCCACGCAGAAGCACCCATTGCCCAGGACTTGAACCCAGGACCATCGTGCTGTGAAGCGGACGAGAATATCTGGAGTTGAAAAACAGTTTGCAAAACAAATGTCTCCAGAATATACCCAAGCAGTCAAAAATTTAAAAAAGTCACCGAAAAGTAAAAAACAAATATATAATTTATATTTAAATTAAAAAGATTTTGGGCTACATTTCATCCACCTCAATTCACCAGCATTTGCAGAATATTCTCTTTTGGTGAGATGCCCCCTTTAGGGCCAGATTTGTATCACATCAGCACCTGATCTGAGGCTCAGTGAGAATATATTCTGTTTATATAACTGGCATGCAGGCGTAAATGCACAGTGAATACACCAATACACAAAAATCAACACTGACAAAAGTGCTGTAGAAGCGCTGTCTCATTCACCACCAACTAGTTGGTACTTAAACTGAACGCCTTCAATGTACTTCAAGCAGGAAGGAAGTTGAAGAAAGTGCATTTCCTGTTTGTCCTTGCAGTGAGCCAAAAATCTAATCAGTTCATCTGCTGGTCACAAACATAATTCCTTATAAATCCTCCAAACATACAACCACACGTTCCAGAGATAGAGGGCTAAAAATTATTTTGGACGGATGGGTGGACCACCTAGTGCAGAAGGATGGAATGGTTTAAAAATGAAAGGGGGGGTGTTTGCATTTTGGATTTTAATTAATGCTCTGCATGACATTTTATCCACCTTAACATTAAACATGTACATACACTTAAATAACGACTTCACATCCAAGGGGAAGTGGACGAGGACCTGCGCTATAAACAGTACTGAAATGAGGCCTGGATGTGGATCGAAAGTAAAGCTAATTTAGTGTTAGCATATGCTTCAAGGATCAGATGCAGAAGACATGACTGAGACAAATGACAACACACACAAACACACACACACAGAGGAAGAAGGAGTGATACAACGACTCGGACAAGCACGACAGGAAAGACTGTGGAAGGCTGTGAAGTCACGGCACAAACAAAACGAATCATCCTGTTTAAAGCAGCTAAAACATCAAATGAAATGATAAAAGAGGAAACTGCAAAAAGCTCGGTTCAGAAAACCTCAAGGAATGCCTGGGCTTTGTTTTTAAAACTTTCCTTAAGGTTTTAAGAAAGCAATTAATAATAATAATAATAATAATAATACAGTCAGGTACAAAACTCTGAGTGCACTAAAAGAGAAAGAATTTTCGATGTAAAGGATTCTGTACAGCAAAATGGTCGTTATCACCATATAAACCTTCTTAACCCAGATGTGTGGAGGAGGCGTCTCGGATGACTCTGTACATCAACCTTCTTATTACACGGCTCTTTACTAAGTAAATCAATAATCCGACACTGATTTCAAATTTTTTTGTTGCTTCCACCAATGAAACTGAATAGTAACGGTCTGTTAACAACATGTAATAAATAAATAAATAAATAACAGACCACTGAATGCTGTGACTGACCAATCAAAATCAAGTATTTCGATGAGCCATGTAATAAAGATTTTAAACATTACAGGACTTTCAATGTAAAATTTAGTCTTACTTAGAAAAATAAAAGCATTTTTGATTTTTTTATTCCCTTCATGTTTGTATTGGCTCCAAAACAGTACTTGAGCGCCCCCTACTTGTAGAGTCTAGTTTACCATTGCAGGTAGCGAGCACTGTATTGTTTTCTTAGCTGAATCATTTTGTTACCGTATGATTCGTTTCCTGATTTCTCAGGCTTGCGTCTAAAATGTCTCGCATCGTAATACTTTTTAAACAAAGTTAAAGCCTTACGCAGTTTCTGCACATTCACGCGTAATAATGTCCACTAGCGCCATATGAGATTTCGGAGCAGGCTAATGATAAAATGACTCTCTACTCGCTGTGTTACCAGATCTATTTTTCGGACATCCAGTCTTCGATCTATAATAGAGAAGTATGATGTTTCCAGAATTTTAGACCTGACTGCAATAATAATAATAATAATAATAATAATAATAATAATAATAGTGGAGAGTCAGTGTCCTGTACCTTTCTGGCTGATCGGCTCGGCCGAGCTGTTTTGTGAACTTTTATAGCCAAAGGAAGTGAAAAGTGGCTGATGGGATAGTGGCAGGAAATGACACGATTCTCCGTTCACCATGGCGACGGCGGGAGGCACACACACACTCGCCGGCGCGATGGTGTGATACTGTTCAGTATAAATGACTAAACCAGCAACAAAATAAAAATATGCAAACAAAAATGTTTTTTTTAAAGAGAGAAAAATCAATGATGCAAAAGAACACAATACAACCAAAATATTAGCAACACTGAACCCTTCTGCTCTGTTCAGAAATGACTCGTTGCAAGAAGTGATCTAGTACAAATGTAATGTTTAGGTTAGTTCTAGTAGAGAGGGAAAACTATGAAAGTGTACCATTTCCTGCATTTCTTCTGTACACGACCAGCTGTGTACACACACCTGCTATACTCTGTGCTACAACCCTTTAAACACCACGGCTGTGCTTGATATGTGATGCTAGCCGCCCGCTCTACCTCTCAGTCCTACCCTTCTGTTTTTGTATTGAAGTGGGTCCAGTTTCTTTTGGGGATTGAGCGGGTTGTGGTCATCTCTCCCTCCAAGTGTTTTCAGACGCAGCCTCCAATTAGAGCGGTAGAACAACTTCCCGGAGACGGTGTAACATGAAACATGGCTATAGGTGCAGGGACCAAGGAGGCTATAAATCTACATATCTATCTGTGATATCTAATTGCAATATAGATCAGGATCATTAAACTAATCCCTAGTAATCCCCCCGATACTGCAGTGAAGATAGCGTGAGCTGATAATGAAGCATATCAGGCCATTAAGGTACTCTGAAGAACACAGGCATCTTTTCAATGAGATACACATACTGATCAGCCAAAACATTAACACCAACTGAAACTACAGTTTGTATCTAGGTGTCCCTATAGGCAACAAGTTGCAACTCGACTCAGCATGAAACTATATTCTTGCTAATAAGAGGCAAAGTGACCCTCGTGACATGGCACTGTGATAATACGGCTGAATGGTGGGAAGCTTTTTAATGCTTAAACAATATGGGATACATTTTATGGCTATACAATGTAGAAAGCGCTTGGCTTGTGAGATGAGACATCCGGAAGTGGCTTATTAATGCATACTTTGCTTTATGACCATCTTTCAGCCTTCTGGGTCAGATTTACTAATGGATTGCGGCATGCCTAACTCTTTTTTGGCTTTAGCTTTAATCTAAATTTAAATCTCTGTGATTGCAGAACAGTGACACTGACCAGGACTGAGCTCACTCACTACTAGGCACCGGATTAGCGGGCAGCAAATCTGCACCCATGGGGTTGGGTTTTTACACATGAGCCTACCGGAGCTCATCCTGGTTTCTGTAGCGTGAAGTGACTAGGAGTTCACCTGGTCCTGGATGGAAGGGATGCTGGTCCATCGCACGTTAGCTTCCCTGGTACCCATTCATACTGCTGGGTGGACAGAACGGGAATTCGAACCCACAACCCACAGACATGCACTTTAGGGTAACTGGTTGTTCCAAGTTGCCCCTAGATGTGAGTGTGTGTGTGAAGGGTAGTGTGTGTTGCCCTGTGGTGGTCTGGCAAGCTGTTCAGTGTACCCTGCCATTTGCCCAATTGGCTGAGATAGGCTCAGTGAGTGAGTGCAAGAGCAAGAGGGACAAGATTGCTTGCAAAAGTCCCTCTAAGAAGTGAGGCACAAAAAAAAAAAAAAAAAGAGAGAGGTTCTGGTAGAAGGAAGAGAATTTTTCAATTCACTTGTCTTAATTTATTTGGAATCTCAGCACAGGCTCTTTACTCTGTACCTGTCTGCGAATGTACATTAAATCGCGCTACGTCCTCTTGGTAGATTGTGCTTGTGGCTATTACTTTGTGCTCCTATTTTTAAAGTTGTTGGTAATTTTCACTGCTTTAGTAAACCCTGCCCTATTTTTCTTTTTTTTCTGTATTTCCTTTACTTTACCAAGCCAGGTTAGAATGAATGAGTGAAATAAAACACTCGTCCCTTTTAGTTGATGATCCGCCTTCAGCTAAATAGTTGACATAAATACATAACGTCAAGCATTAAACAGCCTTAATAGACGACCTGCTATAAAAGCCATGCATAATTTTTTTAACGTTTAGTGTCGCTGAACTACTACTATCGTCGCCAATATTCGGCCAAATAGCAATCGCGGCTGTAAACCCTACCTCAAAACTGCTAATCAGTCCTTCTCCCAGTCCCCCATCGACCTCTAGCCATTACAAATATGTCTTATGGCACTACTGTTATAAAGTTTAATAATGAAATACAGAACAGAAGGGTTGAAAATAGCAAATCATAAAAGGAGACAAAGAATAATTTTAAACTAGTAAACGTTTGTGAACCTTTGGACAGATTAAATAAGCACAACTACTACACAGTGCATCACATACACACACATTCTAGATGTATACATATACTGAAAATGAGAATACAAATATAAGAGAGTGAGATGTACACACATAAATGTTCATGTAATAAATGAAGAAACAGCTGTATGTGAGAATGGTAATGGTAAACACAGGGCCGGTGCACGCCATTCTGGCACAATCTTTGTTAATTGGGATCAAAATTTCTGGAACCAAGGAAACTGAAAAGTAGATATGGCCACTGTTCAACTTTTGAAGAACATTCTCTCTATCACAACCGTGGATAGTTGCTTGATCCGGTACCTGGTTTCCTTTGCATGGTTGCGCCGGTACTGTATAAACTAAGACAGATGTTATTACAGATGGGTATTAGTGTTTGATGGCAGGTGGGATGTCAGATCCGGTGTTATGGCAATGACGTGTGAATCACACTGAACATGGAAAGAACACACAAATGGCATACAGCTGAGATTTAATAACAACATTACTGTACAGTTGTGACATCATTCCGATACATGACAAAACCACTAACTCAAACCGGCAGGAATCCCGATCTGCAACCAGAAACAAAATTTCTAATCCTCACTAGAAACACAGCCAGAACCTGCCTCAGAAATCAGAACCATGATAAGAACAGGTATCATTATACAAGCCAGGTCTGAATGCAGAACCAGAATTATAATAAAACAATATTACTGAGATCAGAACCAGAGCCAGAAACAGAAGAGAACAGGAAGTAGAACGAGAAAAAGAACCAACAACCAGTATCAAACATAAACAGAACCAGGGAGAACCAAGAACTGAATCTGGAATTGAAAAGGAGGACAAAACCAAGACAAGAGTGTAAACTATGGACAAAATCCAGAACCAAAACTACAACATGAACCAGAACCAGAAGGAGTGTGAAAACCAGCCAACAACCTACAACCAAAACCAGAAACTGAACCCAAAACCAAAAATGCTCGGTTCTGGGTAGGAAAAGCAGTGAACCGTGTTTAAAACTGATTTTTTTTAAACAGATTCAAAAAGGACTACATGAACAATGAACCAGGAAATGAAAGCATTTGTTTTCTCTCTGGAATTCAAACAGCATGTTGATGAAGAGCAAAGGATGCATTTCGCCAACGTTAAACAATGAAACCCGCAACACAGTATTTCAAAAGACGGCTGGATTGCACCACTACTTGCCGCAGGCCGACATCCGCAGCTCTTCAACTGTGTTTGAATTCCTGCGGATGAATTCCTACAGCTCTTCTTCAGTCTTTGCTCTTCTGTGGCTGGATTCTTACAGCTCTTCTTCAGTCTTTGTTCTTCTGCTGCTGTTGTCCTGTGGCTGTTCTTCAGCGGTTGAATTCCTACAGCTCTTTATCAGTCTTTGTTTCTCTGACGCTGTTAATCTACTGCTGTTCTTCTGTGGCTGTTCTTCTGCAGTTGAATTCTTATAGCTGTTCAACGGTCATTGTTCTTCTGCTGTTGTTCTTTGGCAGCTGTATTTCTACAGCTCTTCCTTAGTCTTTGTTCTTCTGCTGCTGTTCTTTGGCAGCTGAACTCCTACAGCTCTTCGTCAGTCTTTGCTCTTCTGCTGCTGTTCTTTGGCAGCTGTATCTCAACAGCTCTTCTTCTGTCTTTGTTCCTCTGCTGCTGTTCTTCTGTGACTGTTCTTTGGTGGCTGAACCCCTACAGCTCTTCATCAGTCTTTGTTCTTCGACAGCAGTTCTTCTGCTGCTGTTCTCCTGCAGTTGAATTCCTACAGCTCTTCTTTGTCAGCCTCCGTTGTTCTGCTGCTGTTCTTCTGCAGCTTCTGAATTCCTACAGCTCTTCTTCTACTTTTTTTTTCTGCTGCTGTTCTGTGTTTGTTTTTCTACTTCAGTTTCATTCCTACAGCACTTTTCCTACTGCTGTTCTTCTGTGGCTATTCATATGGAGTTGAATTCCTACAGCTCTTCTTCTGTTCTTCTTTTTTCTAACAATATTCGTACATCAGTCCATTTTACCTGAAATGGTCCAATATATACATCGGCCGTGTAACAAACTAAACAAACAAAGTTGTTCTTTTGCACCTGACATTTGCAGCTGTTCTTCTTTGGCTGTTCATTTGTACTTGTACTGGGTCCGTGCTTCTGCTGTTGTTCTTTTGTGGCTGTCCTCATCTGACAAATCAACCATGTAAGTGATCCTTACACCACTCCTGGATTTTTATTTGCCATCAAACCCATCACATGGACCAAACAGCTTCAGTAAACTACCAATAGGACGTGATATTGCATCTCACCCTCACAAGGAACAATGAAAAACATGATCAACTGATCAGCAAGTGATGTGCGTCCACCACATCTTCAGTATTTAAAATAAGATTTAAAAAAGAAACTCCAGAACTCTGAAATACTTTATGAATAGCACATTTGATTCCATTATCTGGACATTCTAAAGTAAAATAAATAAAAAAAAATAGGGGATAGAACACAGCCAGTGTTTTGTTATAATGCACTGTAAGCTATTAGCTGTAAAGTGTGTGTAAGTGGGTGGGTGGGTGGGTGTACAACACTGAGCAGATCTGAACATTCTTTTCTCTCTCCTACCTGTGGCACCCGGCCTCTTGCTAATCACCTCCACTATGCTAGATGGGAAGTAACCGACTCTGTCATTTCCTGTTCGGTTGTCATGGATGCAGCCTTTCCACCGCCCATCCGAATGCTGCTCCAACACCTGGAAGACAAAAATATAATAAGAATCTTCACAAAATTAGCTATAGAGTGCAAGGTACCATCACCATGCAGTATGTATAATGCAGCCCTAAATGGGTAATAATTTTAATCACCCACATGCTCATGGACCTGACCAAATTAGTGGGAAAAAACC
Source organism: Neosilurus hyrtlii (assembly GCA_028564935.1). Lineage (NCBI taxonomy): Eukaryota > Metazoa > Chordata > Actinopteri > Siluriformes > Plotosidae > Neosilurus > Neosilurus hyrtlii. The sequence goes on from JAOUQZ010000024.1 coordinate 6,859,941, forward strand.
TTTTATGAGATTTTATGAGATGTCTGGGGTTTGACCTTTTGAAGGTCACTCAAGGTCAAAGGAAGCTGTTTAATCTGAAAGAGCATATAATCTTTTCTATTTGTGTTCTGTAGTTATGATATGTCTATCAGCACTCATTTTGAAGTTATAATGTCCAAAATTTTGTGACCTTGCTCTGACCTTTAGCTTTGACCTTGACATTCCAAAGTCAAACCGTCTCTAGGATACAGGTGGAGTAGTATCCCCACCAGGTATGGTGAAAATCAATGCATGGGTGTGGTCAGGATTTTGTTCATGGGCATTTGCATGTATTTGTTTCCAGTAAGGTCTGGGTTTGTGATGAAATTCATTCCGCACATCTTCTCAAAGGTTGCCAATAATTCTAAAGCTGACAGAGTGGAACCGTTCTTTTAAATGTAAAATATGCATATACATATGAAAACTAGAAAGCCTTCAGAGAGTGCAGAACTCCACCAAGGTAGTGCAATCTCTAAACTTTTCAATACAGGCTTTATTGGCAGATGAAACGGTGCCCCCTTGTAGCCTGTTCCGCAATTATTTAAAAAAAAAATTTTCCTCCCGGCGCATTGTGGGTGATTTCCACCTACTTCTATTGCGCAAAATCCTTCTAAACCCTCCTGATTCCAGATCCGGTCATGGCTCAGGCCCAATATTTAACAAGTTCTTTATTGGCCCAAGACCCACATTTGGTTAAAATTTCGTCAAAATCCGCCAATTAGTTTTCAAGTTATCGTGGTCACACACAAACAGACAGACAGACAGACACACACGGCCTCGCCCCTTAGTGGAGCTAATAACAAATGAATTCTGCACAGCACGATTATTATAAATGAACCATCAGCAACAAGGCATGAGCAACAGCGCCCTCAGTAGACTTGCTTTAAAAAGACACTACAGGCTACTGTTACTAGTCAACCCCGTCTCAGAGGAAAGACATGTTCACATACAAGTTACAGATCTAAAGCAGATGATAAATAACTTTCTGTCACAGGCACACATTGATTATTAACATACTTTAAATTTCTTCCACTCGTCTGTACGCCACGCTCCGCATGACTGCATTCGCGCTCCAAAAACATCTGTTCATCTACAGTACCGGTCTGACTCTGAGCTTTTTCTAGTTTCATTTAAAATCATGTCAGATAGACAGATAGATAGAAATCAGTCTTACCGTGATGACATCTCCTGCTTTAATGTTGAGGCTCGTCAGGTCGTAGTTGTTGCAGTAATCCTTAAGAGCCCTGACCTGCAGAGCCGCAGATGCATCTGCACACACACACACACACACACACACACACACACACACAGGGTTATTATAGTTCTCAAATTCAGTTAGTTTTTATTTTTGTTTAGTCTTTTAGGGTAAACTTCCTGTCAGCTCACAACAGTCCAGCCTTTCTCCTCAACCCTACTCATTAACATTTATGCATAATTCTGTACGAAGTCTAGACCACAGGTGTCAAACTCAAGGCCTGCGGGCCAAATCTGACCCTTCAACTAATTTTATGTGGCCTGCGAGAGCTTTTAAAATACAGGATATGATAGTCAAATATCTTTTGCATCATCTCTTATCATGAAATGCAATTCATAATCCATCCACTAGGTGGAGCCAAACTATTTCAAGTAAACAGCTAGCCATTCATGACTCAGGAAAGATCGAAAGCTAGCTAAGTGTAAATAAACATGGCCACGCAGATTTCGTGGTTGCCCTTTTTAAATACATTCTGAGTGATTATTTAGCCCTTGATGACCCCGAAATTTTGGTATGTGGCTTGACACCCCTGGACTAGACGTTGTGTGTGAAAATTCCGAGGGATCAGTAGAACTCATTCTGGAAATGACTGTAGATGTATTTTGGTGGCATATACGTATATCCCATCATATAACACCGGATCTGTCTAAAATACTTCCTTCTTATACTGAATAACAGATGAGCTGCGGAAAAAGGCTTTGGTTCCTTAGAAAATAGAACCAGCGCACGAAAGCAATTTGTTCTATCATTTCCTTCATCTGTACCTCGCAGCATCTGTTTGATCTCTCGGCTAGCTTGAGTGGCAGTGAACTGGTAGACAATATCCAGCGCCGTCTGGCTGTACGTGTTCCTCACCGTCGCATTAATGCCACTCTGCAACAACGAAAATTAATGCATACATAAATAAGATGAAATAAATTAAAATAATAATGATGATAATAAAATTCCCCTTTCTAGGCAGCATGTCTAACCGGAGTCACAGTGCTGAGCTAGCTCTATATGATGTGTAGAAAAAAGCTGGCTGCAACAAGCTGGCTGCAAAAAAAGCTTTATGTTTAGCTAAGCAAATTCTGCATATCATTAACTAGATTAGCTGGCGAATCAGATGGGTCTGCAAAACTGAAAGAAAGCTTCAATCCTGTTGCAGTGACACTCACATCCAGCAGGAGGCGCACCACGTCAGTTTTCCCACACAGAGCTGCTTCATGTAGGGCAGTGCCTGCTTTAGTCTGCCTGTTAATGTCAATACCAGCCTGGATCAATAACCTACAGAACACACAGAGAGAGAGAGAGAGAGAGAGAGAGAGAGAGAGAGAAAGAGAGAGAGAGAGACTGTTTACAAGCCAATTTCCATATGGGATCAATGAAGTACATGTCTGTCTGTCTGTCTGTCTGTCTGTCTGACCTAATAATGTCGATGTGTCCATTTTTAGCAGCAAGGTGAAGTGGACTGGTGCTGTTCGGATCGGTTGAGTCTCCAGGTTTCGGCTCCAGAAGAGCGGCGCACATATTACTGCTAAGGAGGAGCTGAACCACCTAAACACACCCACACACACACACAATACTGTGTATATTAAGGCTCGGCATGCAGCAGTAAATCTAAAACAGTAAACATTTAAATGTAATTTACCAAATTTCTGAATCGACACGTAACTTAAGATGCCGTCCATCACTTTGTCACATGCTTTAATCCGCAGTTCAGCTAAATGTACAGCATGTTTAGTGTAACTCACTCCGACTCGTCCGAATTCACACGCGAGGTCCAGCGGTGTTTTCCCTGCGTTGTCCACTATGCAAGGGTTCGACTGGTGTTGCAGCAACATTTCCGACTAAAAATAGAAAAAGGAAAAAAAAAACTTTTCTATACACTATACACTGATCAGCCATAACAATAACACCTGACTGGTCTGTGACTAGGCAGCCCCATGCACAGCAAACTGCAACGCACTGTCAGTCCTAACACCTTTCTATCAGTAACAGTTTCAGCAGTTGTACAACTGTAGCTCTTCTGTGGGATCAGACCTCTTTCCTGAACAATGGAGTACCGGCTGAGGGCACCATGAGTGTACAATCAATTGAATCAAAATGATAGCATCACAGGTGGCATCATCACTGTCCAGGTTTTAAATAGTTTTAGTTTGTTTTTCTTGTGTTTTAGTGTAAAGTATACTAGAAACTTTAAACGAGTGGAAAAAACACACCTTTTCGTGTTTTACTAACGTTTCAAAGACTTATATACTAAACTCTGAATGAATATGACTATAAACAGATGCTGGAAAAGTGGAGTTCACCTGACCTGCCGCTGTAATGGTTAAAATATGTTAAAATCCACCAAACTCAGGATTATGCTTGAATTAAAAATGTTAAAAATAAACCATAAACATCTTATTTTAGTTTGCTTTTCTTATGTTCCTGTGTAGTATATACTAAAAAAAAAGCAATACCCCTTGGCCCATACTGTGTTCTGGGGCATGACGAAAATCAGTAAGCTTGCGTAATTACCCAGTCCCAACATCCACAGCAAAAATGGTGATGGTGTTTCTGAGTTTTTAAATGCGACTGTGGACAGACAGACAGAGACGTGATGACAATACCCTATTATATTGGGCTGAGAGGCGAAAATTATCCACAACAGGACTATAGGACAATCGGATTCTTTCTATATTTCGGGATCATAGACATTATCCACCTCACAAACCAACGCTGGAATCAATATGACGGACAAAACTTGACTGAAGTCTAGAAACTCAATAATTATTAATTCACTATTTTATGAAGGACCCTCTGACTATTTTTATCCCTGATCCCCAATTTTAATTCCTCTTCTATTTTACAGTCTTGCTTTATGTTTTATTCCACTCTGACATCATTCTGTTTCTATACCCAATAACCAGAAATCAGGCTTAAAACTGGCAACACCACAAAAATACTGTACCTCATTTACAATGCAAAATAATAGCACATAGTTATTGCAAAATGAAATATATAGTTTATTGTATACATAGCTATTAAACCACATGAGCACACACACACTGTGCAATTAGAAACGATGGCAGCAGCGTTTTCCTCGCAGTCAGCGTGTATAAGCATTTCTACAAGATTTGCAAACTTAAGCATCAATATGGTGAGATGATTAGCGTGATCTGGTGCGCCACACCATGCCTTGTTATACGACTCCATTAAATAGTTCTGACCGTATTTCACATATAATACATCTTAAAGCTCCTAAATTACAACAAAGCTTTGCAAAATATTTAATACATTTAACAGTGTAGACCAATCCAAAGCTTTTTTATTAGGTCTTCATGGATATATTGTCCTTTTAAGCTTATTTTGTTTTGTTTTAGTGGTACAGATGGTACAGAGCTGATGACTTGCTGTTAGCAAAGCCCATGCCAGGCTAAGTCACTGCAGAGGCTAATGTGTGTATGTATGTGATTGAGTGGGTGGGTGCAGGGAGGCACATTTGTGTATATGAATATTTCATAGTTTTGCCTATAATAAAATGTTGAATAAACGCCTTACTTCAGAGAATGTCACCAGATCAGTGCTGAACCTTCATCAGTATCACCTGTGCATTGTGTTCTGTCTATACTGTATACTGGGCACTGTCTATATTGTCTACTCAGTGTATATATGTTCCGGGTACTCCAGTTTCTTCCCACAGTCCAAAACCATAGCACGGTAGGCTAATTGGCGGTTCCAAATTGCCCCTAGGTGTGAGTTAGTGTGTTGGCCCTGTTCAGGGTGTACCCCGCCTTCGCCCAGAGTCGGCTGAAATATATAAAACCATATTAGCAAACTATATTATATACATTTCTATATTATTATATATTACTATACAATATTTTGTTACTATAAGAAAATATACGTTATGAGACTTAAATTATGTGGAATGTTGTCCATACGTGTCTGTATAAATCTGTTAATATAGAGAAAATAACATCTAGCACATTATGACCAATCAGAGTTGAGATCTCAATTTCATTAATTATCACTGCTCATTGATTGGCTGAGTGATTTAAAATAAATCAGTGGATTCATTGATTCGCTGCCTGACATCCTGCTGACCGATTGATTACCTGCTCAGTTCATTGATTGGTAAATATCCAATGGTTTGATGAATGAATGGATGGCGCGACTGATAAACTGGTGCTTGACCAAAATATTCGTTGAACGATTCGTTTACTGGTTCATTTATCTGTCATACAGCCTGAGCGATGGATAAATAATTCATAAATGATGATAACGCTTGGCTGGTTCATCAGTTGGTTGGTTGGGTGGCGGGAGACTCACCACATCGTAGTGTCCATGCTGCGCTGCTAGATGAAGGGGAATCTGTCCCTCGTCTGACTGTAAGTTAACCGAAGAGCCTGATTTAAGTAACATCTTCATCGGCTCAGATCTCCCCTGCCATGCAGCATAGTGTAGAGGACGCATGCCTGAAACACACACACACACACACACTCAGGTGTAGAACACCTACCTACAGTGTGCTTCAGATCTCCAACACAACTCCATCTTGCTTTAACCCCAACCCCCAATTTAGTCGTCAAGTATAGCCCTCCTAACACATAACCATAACCAGTCAGGGAGGGGTGTAAGCAAGTATTTGCCCCTTCTGTGACATGTGACACTGCCACCCGCATATTTTGGACCTCCTGCCCATGCATATTTAGGGGAATCCTAACACACCTAGATGGAAAGCGTTATCTACCCACTTGTATGCATGAGCTCACAGATGCCCATGATTGGCTGTTGATCAGTTTGAGTGACAGGAAGATGAGCGTATGCCATTCCTTCTTCCTGTGAGGGCTCGGCCAATTAGCTCCCATAGGCTCCCGGCTGCAGCATCAACCTGGGATCAATCCCACGATCTTCGCAGTGATGAAAGTCACACACTTTGTCAAAGTAACACCGCCATCTAAGTAAAACTATACCCCAAGTCTTCATACTACGGCTACGAATTTCACCCATTAAAGCACAAAACTTGGCACTAGCCTCCTGGTAATGAATCTACTTCAGGAAAAGATGTCAGTCAATGACTACTGCTGTAATCAGAAACACCATCTTTCGATTTTTAACATTTTTTCATGGACTACACTCTCCTTTATACTCCTGCGGGACTAATTAGCTTGTTTTTGCTTCAGTAGCCGTTTGGTCCAATGCAACCTCAGCCAACCCAGTTCTCAATACAGCACCAACCTTTCTGATCCCTGATGTCCACCATGGCTTGAGAGTCCAGCAGCAGAGAGATGAGCTCCAGGTTCCCATTGAGAGCAGCATGGTGGAGTGCAGCAAACCTGCAACATACACACACACACACACACACACACACACACACACACACACACACACACTGCTGTGAAATCCGCTGGAAAAGCTGCCGAACATGTGGAGTAAAGTTGGATAGGAGACTTTCTTTTTCACAGCTTTGTAATTTGTAAGATCCAGATGGCAGCAGAGCAAAATAAAGTGAGGATGAAAGAGAGGAAAGGGAAAAGATAAAAAATTTGTTAGCGAAATCATCCAGGTGAAACAACACACACACACACACACACACACACACACACACACACAAACACCATGGACTGTTTTAAATGAAATAAGAGTCAGAGACAACTAGCGTATACATCCATCTATACAGTGAGTGTTCGCCAAGTTTACAGCTGCTGCAAGTCTTCAGTTCTTTTTTTTTTTTGTTATTAATTTTTTTTTTTAATTACACTCTGAAAATACACACCTGTGACAGTATTAGTACTAATAATTATTAACACAGTCCTCTCGTGCCTTATCAAGAACTGCTCCAAAGAGAGTAAATGAAGTGATCTGATCGGGCAATTTCCCCTGCCTCCGAATTGGTGCGTGGATTGTTCTGTAACCATAGAAACGGCCATGAGGGCTGAGATGAGCACAGAAGAGTAGAGTGAACATGCTCCGAGCAGAATACTAAACACACACACAGAATGTGTGCCAGCGTTCTCACTCACTTGATCTGTTACTTTTTTTATGGTACCTCACTTTCTTTATGTGTTTCCTCCAAGCAAGAAGTGAAATAACACACACACACACACACACACACACACACTAACCTATAGAGGCCATGATTATTAGCCATGTGGTAGCCACCACCACCATCATCATCACCATCAGAATCCACCATGTCCACCTACAACATCATAAAACCATCACCACCACTGGAACTACCACCACCACCATCATCACGTCATAATCACTACTAGAATAATCACCACCCCCCCACCACTACCAACATCCTCATCACTTCTAAAATTACCACCACCAACATCATCTTTATACAATTATCACCACTGAATTTCCACAACCACCATCATAATCACTACCATAAAACCATCCTCACCATTGGAATTACCATCCTCATCATGTCATTATTATAGTCCTCACTACTGGAATTACAGAGCAGCATGGTGGCGCAGTGGGTAGCATGTCCACCTCACAGCAAGAAGGTCCCAGGTTCAATTCCTGGGCACGAGCGTCTCTGTGTGAAGTTTGTATGTTCTCCGCTTGCTTGCGTGGGTTTCCTCCGGGTACTTCGATTTGCTCCACCAGTCCAAAAACATGCATGGCAGGCTAATTGGCTGTACCAAATCACCTCTAGGTGTGAGTGTGAATTGTCATGTGTGTGTTGCCCTGCCATAGCCTGGCGAGCAGTCCAGGGTGTACCCTGCCCTCGCCCAGAGTCGGCTGAGATGGGCGCTAGCCTCCCCCGCGACCCTTGTTAGGATTAAGCGGTTCAGAAAATGACATGACATACCACCATCATGAAACCATCAAAACCTTAGGATGTACCGTCATCATTATCATCGGAATTAACACCAGAATAATAATTCCTACTGATATAATCGATCAGTATAACCAAATAATCAGAATAATCACTATGTAGCTTCCATAATCCTCACTTCATCACAACCATCATCGCCTTCATTACATCGCAATTACCAGCATCACTGCTTTTTCATTACCGTCATGATCTTAAATCAACAGCATCATAAATCATCATAATCTAATAGATCAAACTGTGTCTGTCTTGAAATATTTTATCGTGTCGGGGTCTTGTGTTTAAGTGCTTTTGTACTGAGTAAACACACTCAGAGGTTACTATAGCGATGCAGTTATCTATTATGTTTCATTAGGCGAGAATGATTTAGAAAACAAATACAGCACTACAATACTTCAAGATATTAAAATACCTACATATTTGACGAGTCTATCATGTATTAAATATGCATATACGGATGTGATATGGCTCCTTAAAGCCGGAATCCTGCACGGAGAGAACAGGTGTCTTCTCTGAGCAACTGTTAATAATTCAGGAACATGTTCCCAGATTGTACTCATCTGTCAAGGGAGCGTTAATTATGCAGAATCATAGCTCACCCTGTCGGCAAGCGCTTCCAATGAAACAATAAGAGATCGAGACGACTTCATCTCGAAATCTCCCAGCAATAGCTTTAAATAAACATCCGTTTCTTATGACAGACGTGCTGTGATTATGTAAATCACTCATTACCTGACCTCCACGCTTTTTAATTAGCCACACACTACCACATAGGCACATCCCATACCTATGACCAAAAGTCATGACACTTAACACCATAATTGTCCTACGTTTCATTAGGAAGGAGGTTGCCTACATAGAGTAACAATTCTGTTTCCAGTTGTTTCCACTTCCTGCGGAATAAATTTACTCCCAAAATAGTTGCATTTCTGTAGACAATGTCGAGTCACCACCTACGCTAAAGGTGTTTTCATCTGCCCTGTGAGCGCTCAAGAGCACCGTGGATCTATCCCTCTGGGGCCTCATAAACCTATTACAAATTTTCACAAAGGGGAGCAGCACCTCCATTCACTACGATTCCCCAAGAGTCCGGCGTGGGATCTCCCCCCAGTCTTATGCTGCGTGTGTGGTGTCTTGGAAATGGTATCTTTGTCATGGTATAATGATGTAATTTTCCACTGTGAAGTACAAAAAAAAATAAATAAATAACATGGACTTCCTGAAAGGGAGTTTCTTGTTTGTTTTGTCAGCACAATTAAAGCTTGTTATAAGCTACTCTACTTGCTCACCAGTGGACAATAGTGTGAGGTTTAGCAACAAGCTAACCAAATGACTATAATGGGTTTAGTGACAAGCTAGGCCATGGACAACAGTGAGAGGCTTAGCAACAAGCTAACCAGAAGAGAATATTGAGAGGCTTAGCGACAAGCTAACCAGAAGACAATATTGAAAGGCTTAGCAACAAGCTAACCAGAAGACAATATTGAGAGGCTTAGCAACAAGCTAACCAGAAGACAATATTGAGAGGCTTAGCGACAAGCTAACCAATGGATGTCAGAGATAGGCTTAGCTACAAGCTAATCAGTAGACAATAGTGAGAGGCTTAGCAACAAGCTTACCAATGGACATCAGTGAGAGGCTTAGCAACAAGCTAACCAATGGACAACGGTGAGAGGCTTAGCAACAAGCTAACCAATGGACGTCAGAGATAGGCTTAGCTACAAGCTAATCAGTAGACAATAGTGAGAGGCTTAGCAACAAGCTTACCAATGGACATC
>JAOUQZ010000024.1:6869908-6882846 GCA_028564935.1 Neosilurus hyrtlii
AGTGAGAGGCTTAGCAACAAGCTAACCAATTGACAATAGTGAGAGGCTAAGCAACAAGCTAATCAGAAGACAATATTGAAAGGCTTAGCTACAAGCTAACCAATGGACAATAGTCAGAGGCTTAGTAACAAGCTAACCAGAAGACAATATTGAGAGGCTTAGCAACAAGCTAACCAATGGACATCAGTGAGAGGTTTAGCGACAAGCTAACCAATGGACAATAGTCAGAGGCTTAGCAACAAGCTAACCAGAAGACAATATTGAGAGGCTTATCAACAAGCTAACCAATGGACATCAGTGAGAGGCTAAGCAACAAGCTAACCAGAAGACAATATTGAGAGGCTTAGCAACAAGCTAACCAATAGACCATGGTGAATACCTTGAACCAAGCTAATCAATGGACAATAGTGAGTAGATTAGCAACCAGCTAGCCAATGGACAACAGTAGCTTAGTGACAAATTAAACAAAGGACAATATTGAACAGTTGGATCCAAGTTAACCAATAGACAATAGCGAATAGTTTGCACCAGGCTAATCAATGGACAACAGTGAGTAACTTTGCAACAAGCTAGCCCATGGACAAAAGTAAGCAGCCTAGCAACAAGCTCGCTGGCTTTTTCAAAACAGTAATAACTATGGTCAGTGCCAAGTACTCCAACTGTATAATAATTGATTGAAATTCAACAAATATTGGTACAAACTAAATTGAATGTCGGAGTGGTAATTGTTGGTATGATTTAACTCCAGAAACAAGCAAGGAACTGGTAGAAGAGAAAACCAGCCCAAGTTGACAAACTGAAATTTCAAGATTTTAGCTGTAGGTGGGCAACCTTGCCTCGAACCCAGCATTCGACTCCTTCAAGGAGCCTCATTATGAGCCGGGTGTCTCTGAAAAGCATTTTTACAGGCTCTGCGTGGTAAGATTAGGTTAAGGCATTGGTGGCCAGTGAAAATCTTATGACACCACGACAACCTTGTGACTGAGTCCAGATTTTTCCAGCGCTACATTTATTTTGTTAGGATGACACGGAGCATGTGTCACCTGCTAGCCTGTAATAGTAACCCAGACATTTGTTTCTGTATGAGCATCCATCTATTATGTCCCCCACTTATCCATCAGGGGATTGGGGGGCTTGGGAAGCCAATCCCAGCTTATTTTACAGGAGAGACAAGGTTCACCCTAAACAGGCCACTCAAGTTCTTCCACTTAAGCCTTGGCAAACCATGACTTAATGGAGCTCCGGTTGTGTGCACAGGATCATCATCATGCTGGAAATCGGTTTGGGCCTCTTAGTTCCAGTGAGGGGAAATTGTAATGCTACAGCATACAAACACATCCTATACAACTGTGATTCTTGTCATTGGAAATCAGGATTGCTGTGATATTTATTTCAAACATCACATCTTTTCTCTTTGTGTACCAGTTAGTCTATAAATCTCACTCACTCACTCACGAGACACTAATCCGAAACATTAATGGGGCAATTTGGCTAACCTAATGTGCATGTGTCTGGACTGTCAGACGGAACCAGAGTACACAAAGGAAACCGACCATCTACAAGACTATCATTCTGAAAAGTTTCATGCATTTAATCACGTGTGTATGTTTTATCAATGTGTCATACTGACAGAAGCAAATTATACTTCATAAAATATAGAACTGCTGACTGCAGCTCGGAGGAAAAGTCATAATTAAAAGTCAGAAAAGAAATCGTTACCGTATTTGCACTCAGTGAAAGTGGTGATAAATCAAAAGCATAACATTCACACCACTCAGGGTTCAACGTTATTCTACTAAAAGTGGCGGTTCAGCTAAAAAATTACATTTTACACAAATCACTTCTTACCGAAAACAGGGTTCATCAGCCATGATGTGTCTGTGGTTTCATTTGCTTTTTTTTTGGGCTTATAGCAGCGAGTTAAGAGTCACGCCATGATCATCACACTTGTCTCAAATGGCCTTGTTAAGTTTTATGCGATTTTATAAGACTTGCTAATGTGGTTCCTAATAGTCTATACCCTTCAGTTATCCATACAAATGGAAAAGAAATCCTTCCTGAGGTTAGAAACAGTGATGGCGGCCATTTTGAAGCTGAATTACTTTCTTTCTAGGAACATACTGGGGTTTACTTTCACTCCACTACATATTTTGATGTTCGAACAGCACATAAGGTACACACTTGATAACAGAGTTCTGATTTGATTGAAATAATAGTTATAATACTGGGGCAGCACGACGGTGTAGTGGTTCGTAAGTCCGCCTCACAGCAAGAAGCTCCTGGGTTCGAGTCCCGGGCTCGGGCATTTCTCGGGCACAACTCAAATTCTAACTCTTGAGTCCATGATAGTGGAATTGGTTGTCCTCTACGAGTGGGAGGGATGGTGTTACTCTTCCCTCTGGACAATCACAGTGGCTAACCAATCAGGGGCTCCTATGAGCTCATTTATGTGGAAGACGGTGGATAGCACTTTTCTTTGAGTAGCAGATTTTAAGAAATGTTGTCACATGTCCAAGAAGAACCATGTGTTATGCAGTTACTATCTGGCTATCTGGTGGGTGGGAATCACCAAACAACCAACTTAGGAGAAAATAAAGTGAATGTTTTTCGTTTCAGGTCAAGTAGAAATTTAAACGCACTTCATTTATGTACACTTAGGAACGTCGGAAGTAGGGGTGATCAACATATTGATAAATTATTGTTATCACGATATAAATATATTATATCAACAGCCAACTGAATATCGTGAATATCATGATTTACCCCATGAATGCATCAATGAAGGATCTATATAATGTCGCATGATATTTAAAACGAGCTTAATAACGTATTAAGCTTATTATATTAACATGTATTGTATGTCATGTTAATATATTGTTAATTGTATTGTCTGACATGCTTGAACTGGCTGCAGGTGTACATAAGGGCGTGTAATTGCCCCCTGGATCCTCAGCATCTAAATACGTAAAGACCGTCTACATGTGCTGTCAATTTTATTTTATTTTCATAGCATAATACATCATGAGAAAATATTGCAATATCATTTTCAGGTCGTATTACCCAGCCCTAGCTGGAAGCAGATAGCACTGTCATGTTACCGCCTCATAGCATTATTGTAAAAGTCGTATGTTTTAGTATTTATTGATTGATCCTCATGCTGGAATTGCCCGTGCTAAGATGAAAAGATGAAGGATTGAGGGGTATTAGCAGAAAAGTTATGGACAATATGTTTGAACAGAAGAAACTAAGACACTAAGACAGAAATTTCATTCAGACCTCAATAAAGTTCTAAGTAAAGTTAAAGTTCTAAAAATAAAGTTAAAAAAAAAAAATTCTTAGGACACACACACACACACACACACACACACACACACACACATTAACAAGCCCCCAAAAATTTGGCAGCCTGACAAAATCCTCAATGATGTTTACAAAATAGCCACATGGATCCCTAAAAGGCCTCATCTGTCACACACACACACACACACACACACACACACACACACACACACACTTACCCATCTGTGTCCTGGAAGTTCACGTTCACCTTCTTGGCTGAACCGAGCAATTCTGACAAAAAAGGAAAGAAAGAAAGAAGAGAGAAGAGAGAAAAATGGATTAGCGAGCAACCGAAACACTCCCACCTATAATCGGGCAGCGCTGTATTCCAAAACAGCGCTGGATGTTAAACCTGGATTTAGGACGCAGCCTCACAGACATTCTGATATACGAGGGATTTGAACAAAAAAATATAATAAAAAAATAAACAATTTTAAATAAATGACTTATGGTTGCAGTTGTGCTACTTACTTTAATGTGTTCAAAATGGGAGAATGCAAAATAAAAATGATTACTATTATTACTGTATTATTAAAGTATGGTGGCTGTCAGGTGCTCGAAGAGCTGTCTTTTTCGTGTAAAATAAAAAGTATAATCCTCTTTTTTTAATAAAAAAACACACTGGGTTCTCAAATTTGTTAGCCAGTGGTACTGTGGTCAGCACGTCCGCCTCACAGCAAGAAGGCCTGGGTTCGGTTCCCGGGCTCGGGGCATTTCTGTGTGGAGTTTGCATGTTCTCCCTGTGCTTGCTGGGCTTCCTCCAGGTTCTCTGGCTTATGAGCCTAATGCTAAGCCTGCTCATATTATGCTAAGCCTAATGATTGTGAGAGGAAACCGGAGTACCTGGAGGAAACCCACGCACGCAGAACATGCAAACTCCACACAGAGCGATTTTTAAAATCTCATTTAAACATCCAAGCTGTTGATGGTTAAGGACACAACAGGGGCAGCTTGGTGGTACTGGGGCTCGAATCCCCCACAACCTTCTGAAGAGTAACCCAGAACTTCCTTCTGGGTTCCTGCTGCTACTTACTCATGATCCCATACTTATGAACATTATTCTTAGTTCTTGTTAAGAGAGCATTCTAAAGCCTACCAAGTTCACCTTTAATGCAGTATACTGTACTAGACAACACTGTGATTTGCAGCCGGCACTCCTATGAGTCTCTGCTATCTCAGTATAAACGGTTTTGTTCAGCTTTTGTTTCATCAAAGCTCAGAAACCTGAAAGTGTAAGCAACTAAATGTCACATAAAAGTAAAGAGGTATTTTCCAAAATGCAGTGTTGTGTTTGGTAATATGTCGAGCAATGTAGGTTGCATTCTGCACATGAAATACTGAAGCCAAAGACAGGAAGGAACAGGAAGAACGGCCTCCCGGTCCCTCAGGGCTGCAAACACACAGTCACCAGAATCCAACACAAGGACGCCTATCTGTTCCTTGCAAGCGAGAGGATGTGGAAGGGGAAATGCCACTGGCCTGTATTATCAGTAAAGGTTAGAATGATAGAATACATTTCAGGATGGAATCATAGCATGACCCATCAATACTGGACCTGAAATACCAATTATTTAATTATTTTACAGCGTTCATTTGGTCTCACGGTGTTGATTCCTTTTCTAATAACCGCTGCTTTGACAGCTGTTCCAGCTGCAAGGTTTTATATTAATATGCACATCCAGGGGCGTGGTCTTTTTTTGTCGCGCACATCTTTTTTTGAGCCCCTGGCGATATTGGAGTTAAATCCTGTAAATTATCCTCTAATCTCACGAGCAGTGATTGTACACGTTTGTACAATAGCCTTATTACTGTACGCCAGTGACAGCATGCCGGCGAAGAACGCACAATACAAGCTTAAAGCAAACTGATGAAGACGATGGTGGCTCAGATGCCATGCAGGCCATGTGCTGGCAGACGACGTGGCTGCGGGAATGGCCTGGTACATGGATGTTAATTAGATACTCGATGAGATCAGAAATGACTTTGTGGTTGTGAAAGTGATTCAAGACGTTAAGAGGGATGTGCAGGACTTCACGGAGCGCAGGGATGAAGCAGAGGTGCGCATTACTGACGTAATATGCACATCCAAATCCATTATCTTTGATACATCAATCTGCCGTCGCATGCCATCCCTCCCTCCCATGAGAGCTCGGCCAATTAGCTCCCATGGACTCCCGGTTGATAGTCATTCACCTTGCCGATGTGCCAATCAGGGGGCAAAACAGGTGGGTAATTAACAGGTATAGAGTGTATTTCACAATTATTTAACAAATCTGAGGTGGACGCTGTCTAGGAGACTATTAAATTTAGCGACATCCATCGAGATTGAGACAAATAATTGTTTAAGTGTAAACTACAGGGGGACAGAAGCCAAAATAACAAAAAAAGGAAACTAAAAAGAAATATTAATGGTTTATTATTTTTTTAATCATGACAGAAAATGTGTTACAGGGTCTCTTTAACTCTCCAAAACACATGAAAGTAAACTAAAATGAGATGTTTATAGTTTATTTTTACTTATTTTAACCATGACATAGGCAGATCAGGTGAGTTGCCCTATATGCCACACTGGCACTGTATAGCTAGTGGTGTATTTTTTCAGTCATAATTAAATATATACAAGGTGTTTTAGTATATACTACATGAAAACACAAGCAAAACAAACTGAAACAAGATTTTAAGGTTTATTGTTCTATTTTTAAGTGTGACAATAACGACGCTGCCTGCCTCGAGTGACCAGGACGAGACTGAGAGATGTTGAGGGTGTACCGTGCCTTCGTCCGGGGTCGGCTGAGATAGGATACATCCTCCCTGGGATAATAAATGAATGAATTTTCTTTCAATAATCAAAAAATTCCATGGTTGGCAAATTGCAGATGAAAAGAAGAAAATGTGGACATGGGAAAATAAACAACATCCTGGTAGTAACAGTACCTCCACTTCATGTTCATGTATTTTACCTTCATTTTGTCATTAGAAGTACAAATGCTGGCGTATGAGCTTTCGGTACTTCCTGAGGAATATGTGGAGTCATATCTTAAAATTCGAATGAGAATCGGTTGTCCAAGACCTCCAGAACCAAACACCCTGCACATACCCGAATACCACACAGCGGTCACCATTTACATCTCAGCATGCAGATCGCATGCAGCTCTTTTGCTAATTGGCTAACATCAGCAAACTATTGTTGTGTTTAATCTGCACTCTCCAGACAGCCTTGAGCCTTGTGTGCTATAAACCTGTCAGCATCGTTAGATAGCAACGCACAATCTTCCGGAGGTTTAATCTCCACATTCTTGCCTCAGGATGAGTATACTTCACTAAACATTCTTCCAAAATTTAATTGCTTCATCTGCTGGTTTGAATGATGATTCCGTATAAATCTTACGGGGAAAAAAAGTTCAACCAGTCCTTCTTGTGATAACGCACGAACAAGAATCTCGCGTGGACGGGACACCTGAAAAGATCACGCCTCCTCCACTTAGCGGCAGAGAAACAGAGATGATGGAATTCTTTACCTTTGTCTGACCGGGTGTTTTCTGTTAGGGAGGATCTTGCATTCGGGCGTAGGCTAACAGAGCGTACAGAGCCTCATTACAGAGACAGTTCTTGAATCCCACGCAAGCCAGCTCCTGTCAGTCTGAAAAATCCCACCTGCTCCTGCTTTTTTCCCTTGTACCTTCCAACGAGTTTTAAAATAAACTTAGTTAGTTCTGTTTCCGAGGTTGGCACATCCGCCTCAAAGCAAGGAGGTCCTGGGTTCAGTCTCTGGGCTTGGCGAGGGCATTCCTGTTTGGGTTTCCTCTGGGTACTCAGGTGTTGGCCCTGTGATGGTCTGGTGAGCTGTTTAAGATGCACCCTGCATTCGCCCAGTTTCGGCTCATTCCACAGTTCATAGTAGAAACTATTACTGACAATTTATATACTGCACGGCCAAAGGTTTGTGTCATCACACCTGACCCTCACACCCATATGTGCTTCTTATAGATCGCGTTTCAGATTCATCCCTTCTTTGCTGATGTAATAACCTCCACTCTTCTAGAAAGGCTTTCCTGCTAATCCATGGTGGAAGTAATATGATCAGATTTCTGTTACACATGTTTGTTAGCTCATGTCAACCCACTAGCTCTCTTTCATGCTAGTGCTCGCATGCTAGGTTGCTTTCCGACTGCAGACACTAGTTTCAGTAAAACGATATGAGCATGACATCAGCCTCGTGAATACTGACAGTGCCAGCGAAGGTGTGGAGATCCCTCTTTTTTCTTTCAGAAAGTCATCTTTGACAACTGTCTCTCTGTTCTTCATTCAGATCTTTAGTCACTCCTTTCTCTTCCTCGGGGTCATGGAGGATTTGGAGCACATCCCAGAAATGCAATGCTTTAATGTGGGAAAACACCTTGAATAGGATGCAGGCTCATGGTTACGCACCCTTCATACTTTAGTGTAGCTACTCTACCTTCTGGGATGTTTTTGAGATCAGGAACCAGGAGGGGAACCTAAATGGACATGAGGAGGAACATACACCCTCTATCAGTAATTTTTATCTTTAGATGACTAATCACTCTTACTCACTCATTTACTAAACCGCTTAATCTTACTAGGGTCATGGGGGAGGCTGGCGCCTATCTCAGCCGACCATGGGTGAAGGCAGGATACGATCTGAACAGCTCGCCAGACCATTGCAGGGCGATGAATAATCATTTTTAGAAAACGACTCGGCTCTCAGAATTACTGTACTAGAAAGCAGGGCGCTGACTAGCTAAACAGTGCAACACATTTTAAATCAACATGATCACATAAGAGAACACGATTGGTGTAGAAACCTCATCTTGCTGGGATAGAGGAAGATGGAGTCCATGGGAATCCATAGAGAAAAAAAAAAGTGAACGCAAAATATTGAACGCAAAAAAACTGTTACTAATAGCAGGTGTCACTGCAGTACAGTGTATGGAATGTGTGTCGGTGGAATTTGAGTGGGACAAATGTTGATATTGGGATATAGACCGTCAATGTCGGTCTTGTAATGTAGTTTTCCCAATGAGTTTCTATGCACAATAACACAAAGATGTAGTGATGTGCTAGGTCGCAATCCTAGCTAGTTACAAGCTAGCTACATGCAGCGGAATGCTGATTGGTTGGCTGTGTGGTGTGCCGTTGCTGTTGCGAACTTTATCCAGGAATTCAGATTTATATACTTTAAATCAGAGTACCACTTGTCAAAGTAGATCAGAAGTGCAAACAATAAAAACAGGTGCCTTTAATAGGAACTTCTTCTCTATGCTAAAACTCTCACACTGAACGGCAAGTAAAAATTAACACATTTACATGAAGTTTTTCCTTCCTGTCTTTTATGCTTGCTTCGCACACATGAATGAGATCACATTACTACTGTATATCATGCTTTGAATTGCGGAATACGGCAATCATGATGTTGTGTTAATATAAATCTTTTAGATAAAGTGTAAGGCTTTATGCTGACTGTAGTCCTTTATAATGGCCAGTTTAATCCTGCAGGATCACGTACCAGGCTCCCAATAAATAAAGGTAAAAAATAAATCCTAACCCAGTATCATGCAGAGATTGATCAAATTGTGCATTTAAACACTAGAGTTCCTCAATAAAATATCCACTACTTCCTTCTGCTACTCTGGTTTCCTCCAAAAAATTCTAAGAAATACCTGTTAGGTCAAGTGGCTATTGTAAATTATCCATAGGTGTAAATGTGAGAGTGAATGGGTGTTTGGGTCTGTGTTAGCCCTGTGATAGACTGCTGACCTGTTTCAGGGGTTCCAGCCTTTCCCATATCCCTGACGGATGTGGATGCAAATACGGAAGTTGTATTGGTGTTCAGCTTTTCTGCACCGTGCAATTCAGTAAACTCTGGTATGGTTCTTTGGACAGCACCACCTAAAGGACACCCTCATGTTATATCCTATTTTATGTGAGTGTCCACGCAGCTTTTTTACTCACAGAAACATGCAGACAAGCGGAATGTCATCAGAGGCTGCATGTAATATCTACCCCATCTGTCTGTGCATCTGAATCTCTGGACATCTTTCAGAAAAAGAGAGGGGAGTGTCCCAGTGTGACCTTATCGAGACTGTGTAAAATGCACAACACTCAATCTGCTAAACCCTTATGGTGTGTGTGTGTGTCTGCAGGTGGTTAATGAACAGTATGTCTGGATCACTGCACCAAAAACTATTAAGACTTGGCTGTAAGTAGGGTCCAGGCTGATTTCCCACAGTGTACCATAACGCACGCACACACCTACAAATGCACACACCTGTGATGTTGTGTGCATCGAGCTTGTTAGAGATTAGATCAAACTAAAGAGATGAGTTCATTAGTGTCTCTCTTTCTCTTTCTCTCTCTCTCTCTCTCTCTCTGTTATTGTATCTACATAAAAGGAGTGGAACACTGAACATCTCCAAATATATCTCCAGACCTGCCATCCCCGAAGAGAACTACTGTGGATTCCCGCCGTTGGGGCAATGATGGACAACATATGATGCAGTAGTAAAAACACAGTTTGTAATAATCAAAACATTTTCAACATAATACTTTTCCAAATGACCTTTTTAGTGACCATTTTTGGCTAAAAGTTTTCAGCGGTGTAGTGTAATAATTATACAATGATCCTAAAGTAAAATGAAAGGCAAGCCTTCCAAACTCTACTGTTATACATACTGTTAACATGTGCATATTTTCATCATCAGGTGGTTTTTATTTACAGTACGGAGTAACTGAAATCTGTCTGACAGTTTGCATTAGCAAGTTTGAAAAGGCTGCTGCCTCACTCTTGCGAGAGTGCAAAATCGCAAGAATAGGACACGAATCCCTCAGTTCATACAACGCAAGTTGGTGGAAATAATAACAGTATACAGATATTAAACTAACAAATCAGACGCATACTGGTGAACTTCTGAATAAAGTAAAACTAGGCAACATATACAATTCCATTCATACACATCAAACAAGCATCTTTCGTGTATATATAAGAATTGAATATGTAGGTCATATGCAAATTAGTTCCATATAACAGGGGAAAGCACAAGGTGATCACAAGACTTTTCTATTACTATATACTCGTCTAGTGGGGCCGGTGGTGTAGTGGTTAG
This sequence comes from Neosilurus hyrtlii, assembly GCA_028564935.1. Lineage (NCBI taxonomy): Eukaryota > Metazoa > Chordata > Actinopteri > Siluriformes > Plotosidae > Neosilurus > Neosilurus hyrtlii. The sequence goes on from JAOUQZ010000024.1 coordinate 6,880,369, forward strand.
GGCGCTGGGCCCATGATTGGGAGGTCGTGGGTTTGAATTCCTGTAAGACCCCTGGGCAAGGTCTTAACCACATGTGTGCCTCTGTCCACCCAGCAGTATAAAGAGTTACCAGTAAAAATACTGCGAAGGTAACCAGCAATGAACTAGTATCCCATCCAGGAGTTGAACTCATAGTTGCTTCACCCTAGGAAACCAGGGATCAGCTCTGGCCTGATAAGCCAGTTGGCTCGGGTGTAAAAAGCCCAACAGACTTATCTTGCTCTTATCTTATCCAGAGTGACTTACATTTATCATTTTAATACATCTCAGGGTTAAGGGCCTTGCTCAAGGGCCCAACAGTGGCAGCTTGGTGGTACTGGGGATTGAACCCCTGACCTTCAGCATGACAGCATTCAAGCAGGAAACTCCCACTGAAAGGAGTAAACACTTTTTTTTCTGTTATGCGTTTCTATGCAAAAGGAGTAAAGGTTGGCAGGTCTGTATTTCTTTGCTTTTATCTCCAGGCTCTTTCCCTGCATGCTTGAACATTTTCTCCACATCTTGTCATTCTTCTTTATTTTATCTCCATTGCTGTCTCTCTGCAACATCTAGGCCACTCTTCCTTTCCTTCCTCGTCCTCCTCCCCATCACCTCGGCTGTTCTTACCCTCTTCTTCGCCTCGTTTTCACTCCCATCTTCCCCTTACTGTTTTCCATCTCCAAAATGCCAGACCTCGGGCTGCTGGGAAATTCCAATATGTTGATTTTCTGCAAGATGAGAACGCTTCCCTCGCCCCCAAGCTTCATGTCTAAAAGATGTGCAGGCTTCACTTTACTCATTTCAGCTTAGAAATGATACCGTTTTCTGCAGGATTCCAGATCGTTCATTTTTCCTAGTGCTGATTAGAGGCATGGGAAGTGAAGCATAATTAGCCTAAAGTGGTACAGTCATTTGTATAAATTGCTTAATTTTCTTCTCTCAAACTGCAGCTATATTTTTGATTGCTTTAATTCTGCCTAACTCTTGTCTTTGCCCATGTCCCGTTTCCATAGTCTATAATCATGAAGTTTAACCTATGTAAATATTTATGCACAAGTATGGTGTGGGAGGTTAACTACTATACAGCACCCTGCAAGCTCCACAATGAAACTTCTTCACAGAGTCCAGAACTCAAACCCAGGACTTTCTTGCCAACGTGCCACTCTGTATTTCATTCAGAAATCCTTTGCTAGTTGATACCAAACTATTTTGCCTATATCCTTAATAATTCTTCCAGTTTTGCTAATGGGTGGCATGGTGGAGTAGAGCTTAGCATGTCCGCCTCACAGCAAGTATGTCCTGGGTTCGATTCCCGGTCTTGGGCGTTCCTGTGTGGATGCGTCTTCCGGGTACTCTGGTCTCCACACAGTCCAAAGACATGGACATTAGGCTCATTGCCCCTGTGTGTTTGTGTGTGTGTGTGTGTTTTGGCACAGCAATGGTTTTTCGAGCTGTTCAGGGTGTGCCCCGCCTTCACCCAGTGTTGGCTGAGATAGGCTCCAGCCTCCCAATGACCCAAACAGGGTTAGTTTGGATTTAAAACTGTTTGGCCAGGGTTATGTTATCAGGGTATCTAAATAAACCCAGTATAACACCATACTGTCCAGGTAAAACAGCTCGTTGGACACACACACACACACACACACACACACACACACACACACCTCTATGAGAGTAAAGTGTATGAACAAGTGTGAGAACTTTGCTGAAGTTGCTAGGCAACAAGCTTTCACCTCTTCCTACACATTAGCATTAGGGTTCCCAAACACACATACACACCAAAATCCAGCACACACACAGTGCATGCAGTATGACAGCAAGTGTGTGGGATAGTTGTGGAGGCAAAAGGCAGATCAGTGTGTAGGTTAATCCCGTGAAAAATATTAAAAATAACACACATATTTTTATGTATCACAGACACTTGCAACTAGGCATATGCTCATAATGAGCTTTATGATATATGTCAGATATATAGCATACCTGACATTCCACATCCACGAGAGTTCATATTCATCAGTTCTGTTATATTTTATTTGTAATAATGTCGCCTATATAGGTAGTGATTACCGTATGCCATTTGAAAGGCAGTGTAAGGACTGCTGTCTTCAGAGAGACATCAGTTTATCCATCTGCCAAACTGGGGTACACCCTGAATAGCTCACTAGTTTATCACAGGGCCAACACACACACACACACAAACACACAGCCATTCACACTCACTAGGGACATTTTAAAACAGCCAGTTTGCTTAATGTGCATGTCTTTCGACTGAACGCCACACAAATGCCCTCGCCGAGCCCAGGCCTGGACCCCACCCCACCTCAACGCCGGTCCTGCACATTTAGAGTGTACGGTGATTGGGTCTATTTGTTCAAATTTCAATTTCAAATTCAAATTTATTTATCACATACAAATTATACACAGTACAATATGTAGTGAAATGCTTAGTACGACTGTCCA
>JAOUQZ010000024.1:6882946-6901102 GCA_028564935.1 Neosilurus hyrtlii
CACACACACACACACACACACACACACACACACACACACACACACACACACACACACACACACACACACACCTGCTCCTGGATGCCTATAAGTTGTGTTGTTTTAATCAGTGATCAAACATTAATTCAACTTTCTCCTCGGCTGAAGGGTATTATTTAAGAACGATTGATTTAAACCTGACACACATCCCTTTTGCTCTGTACGAGGACTCCTCATATCACAAAGCCCAAAATAGACAAGTTGGTGTCTCGGGTCTGGCTCGGAGCCATCACGTCACACACAGTTCACAGCAGCGTGTCTTTCATCTTTGCTCCCTTTTATCTTTTCTTCTGCTTTCCATCACATACACACATGCAGCACCTCTCCCAGCTCCGCTCACCATTTCACTGCGCTGGTCCGTCGCGCTACCTCCTCTCACGTTCTTCTTGGCTTCTTGTTCAGTATACCCTGAGTTCCAGTGTCCTTTCTGTTGCTCCAGGATATGAATTTAACTCATCTGAGCTATGTTTTTATTAAAATAATACGCAGAGCCAAATATAAGAAGTCTGCACTATCGTTCCCAATAATTAGACTTTACAGGCCTCCCGGGCCCTATTTAAAATTTCTACATGAATTCACAGACTTCCTGTCTGGTATAACTGTTTCATTAGAAGAAGAAAAAATGCAATTATTGGAGACTCGATTATTTATTTTGGAAATCCTCAGCAATCCTCTATTGTCTCCATTAGATTCAGGAGAGGTCAGTCTGAATATAACAGGACTCACCTTTAATATAATTATGGTATTTGGCATAAATATTAAGTAAAAACACACAATATAAAAAACTAGGGCTGTGCGATATGACCAGAATGTTATACCGAGAGGATATAGGAGAGTTGGTATCCTGATAACGATACATATCACGTATTCTGTACGTAAAAAAGATAATGTACACAAGGTAGGTCTCTAGGTATATCAGCACATATGGCTATGTGATGACAAAAAGCATTTTTTGCTGTAAGCTACACAAATGGCATATAAAGTAAATAAAATATATACAGATAAAAAAAGCTGTAGTCTAATGGTGAGAGAAGCGAGTTTGGAACCAAACGTTTGCTGGTTTGATTCCCAAACCATCAGGAAAAATGCCTGGTGGTGGTGGTGATAGTGGGAAAGCCTCCCCTTTCTCCCCTTCCTCCCCTTCCTCCCATTCCCAGCTTTATGTCTGAAGTGCCCTTGAGCAGAGCACCTAACTCCCAACTGCTCTCCAAGTGCCGCAATGTGGCTGCTCACCGCTCCTGTGTGTGCGCTCACTGTTTACGTATGTGTGCTCACTTTGGATGGGTTAAATGCAGTGCTAAATTTTCCTTGTGAGAAAATTCATTAAATAAATAAATACATGAATGCAAAAACACTTGAATAAAAATTCCAGAACTTATGATGGTTATTTTTAATAATAGGTTATTTACTCACTCATATGCCGAACCATTTAATGCTAATAGAGAGGCTTATCTCAGCCGACACTGGGCGAAGGCAGGTTACACACTGAACAGCTGCCCAGACCATTGTAGGGCCAACACACAAACAACCACTTACACTCACATTCACTACAGGCAATTGGAACAGACAGTTAGCCTTATGTGCATGTTTTTGGCCTATGGGAGGAAACCGGAGCACCTGATGGAAATCCACGCATGCCTGGGACTCAGATCCAGGACCTTCTTGCTGTGAGACAAAAGTGCTAACTGCTATCCCACAATGTTGCCCCAGGATCTATTTAATAAATATAAGTCTATGAATGCTGCCAGTGGTAAAATCGTTAGCGTTACCCGTCCAGCATAAACAAATGGCTAAAACGGTTGAATGATTAATCCTCATTGCAGTCCTGAAGCTGTAGTCTGTGAGGTAATAAAAGACCTAGCTCCAGATCAGTCTTTCTCATGGACAGTTGAAATTCGGGGAACCCCGGGCTCCGGTTAGTTTCTACAGCAGCTGAACTCCTTGCAAGCAGAAGCAGGAAGTTTGTCAGCATCACCGATATTTCATCCACGCTACATCCGCGCCAAGTGAAATATCACGTTGATTATAAAATACGTCCTAATGACCTACAAAGCACTGAACGACGCCACCCCACAGTGCCTGAGCAATCGGTACTTAATATAATTAAGCAAACAGCAGGGGGCAGAGTCGTATTCTGTCAACGCCTGCAGCTACGAAATAGCCAACCAGTTAGCGTTCATGACTCAGGCACAGTACCAATCTTCAAGTCTAGCTTGAAAATGTAGGTTTGTGGAAATTGAGAGGTTTTGGTTCTGCGTGGGGTTTGCATGTTCTTCCTGTACTTGTGTGGGTTTCCTGAAGGTACTCCGGTTTCCTCCCACAGTCCAAAGACATGAACATTAAGCTAGCTGGTTGTTTCAAATTGCCCCTTGGTGTGAGTGTGAATGTCAGTGTGTGTGTTGTCCCTGAGACGGTCTGGCGAGCTGTAAAGGGTGTACCTCACCTTCGCCCAGCTGAGCTAGGCACCAGCGGCTGAAATAGACACCAGCCTCCTGATGGCCTTTAGTAGAGAATTGAGCGGAATGAGTGAGCGAGTGAGCCTTTATATTACACTATTTTACTACCCAGAGAAAAGGATATGCTCCCTTACATCTGGTTCCTCTCAAGGCTTCTTCCTCGTGTCTTCCTAGGAAGTTTTTCATCGACACTGTCAGCTCAGTCTTACTCACTAAGGGCTCCATCTGGACTTCTGTACAGCTGCTTTCTGACAATGTCTATTGTTCAAATAAATCTGAATGGAACTGAATTGAATAACATGCCCCCCAACGCAATTTCTTCCTGCTTATAGTATCCTTGAGCGCAAACAAAAACTGTAACCGCGAAACAAAGCAACTTTGGAGGCCACCTGACAAGGGTGGATGGCATCAAGGAAATAACACAGCAATATACTTGTCTCGTCTTGTCTATTGCCATCCTCATGGTTGAGGGTCGGCAACTCTATCCTCATAGAATCCTCTTAGCGGATTTTTTTTACAGGGTAGGTTGCCAAATGTTTTCCCTAACCCACCACTGCACCAGGCAGTACTCCCATCCAAGTACTAACCAGGCCTGACCCTGCTTGACTAAAGCTAATAACCAAAAGCTAACCAATCACAATGTGCAATCTAACTAACTAGTCAAATCCTGAAAGTCTTAACAAACAAGATTCTAGGTTCCACCCTTAGAAGTATTTCAAAATTAAAACACATCATTGTTGGTATTAAAATTTACTAAATTGCCATTTGTGACCCAGTGTGGCAAAATGAGTCACAGTGACCAAAAATTCAAAAGTGAGTTAGCCATACCATTTTAAAGCTTAGAGTCTCCTCTTTTAAATGGTATGGCTAACTCAATTTGGAATTTTTGGTCACTGTGACTCATTTTGCCAGACTGGGTCACATTTAATAAATAAAAATCAATATTTTAAAGGTTGAAAATGGCTCTCAACACCATCTACTGGTTAAAATCATCCTGACGCTTGAAAAGCCCATGCTAACTTAGAGTTGAATGTTTGGGACATCTCTGCTTCATGAAGTTAATGGTTGAGATTGCAACCTGTAACTTCCGCCTCTAACCCAAAAAAAGCCAAAGAAAACATTCCCTCAATATGAAATTCCTACTTATTAACTTGAAGTCGTCAAATATTTGCTTTCGAACAATTAGCATAAAGACATTCATTTTTTAACTCACAAACTCGGCATGTAAGGATTCACCCGATTCAAGATTCGGTTTCACTCATGATACTGGACTCAGAAAAGAATTTCTCATGATATTTTATTCAGCTGAAATAAATATTCCTTTTATTAGGAAATAAAAAAGTTAATAACAAATAAGCATCTTTTTCTCATCCATTTGTTAACATTTGTGAAGGCCATGTTCAGGACTAAATATAAAACAACTACATTCATTTGTTTCTCTTTCCTTTTGATTCTGACAGTTAAAAGATTTATAGTATATCTATTTGTGCAATTAATCACTCTTTCGAGTAAAACAACTCTTTCGCATTTTAGGTGTTTTTTAATGTGGGTGCCCGCCAATGGCTCACATTCATTCCCTCTATTGTATGATACTATGCCCGCTGCTTTCTAAAAACACAATTAGACCTAGAAACAACTAAGAGATTAAACATCCAAATAGGAACTGTTGTACCTTTTTTATTTTGACATCTCATAATAAATATGTACCCCGATTTATTGACTCACAACATTTAATTGCACGCCTGTCTATAGCGCTGCTGTTTGAGGTGGAAAATATACATCACTGGCAACGCAAGAATTTCCACAAAGTAACTGAAATGCTGCATTCTTGTGATATTCCAGTTGTACTGCTGAGACAAAATAAGCACAGGATGCACAGCCCACACTCCTGCCACCGTCTGTCCCCTTCACACATCTCGACTCCCAATTGGTTTGAAAGTGGGTGGCCCATTTGGACTTTTCCTACTGCCTCCTCTTCCAGAAATGCCTTTCTGACCTTTTGAAAACTTTAGAGCCCTGCTGGAAGGAAGCACTAATTGTTGTCTATCAAAACCAGACCCTGGCTCAGTACATACTTCTGGATATGTCATGCATTTTACTATCCGTACTGCGTTCAGCCAAAAAGGACAGAGTGTACAAAACCACACTCGGCCTATTGAACCCAACCGTATTCAGAAACCCCCTGAAGTAACACCTGAGGCACCCAGCTGCTTCTGCCTGTGTGTTGGCGCCGTATTTAACTCAGGAAGGGAATTTCCACTTAAGTCTGAGAGTGGAGAAGAAATCAGGAAGGGGGAAAAAAATGGTCCTCGGTGTAACATGGCGGTTTGGCGAAGCCCTAAAATCCAATGACGAGCATTTTGTGCTTTTGCCAAGCCACATGTGGTCCATATGTGAAAAACGAAGGAGTTGCAGACAGTCAAACCCAACCGGCGGAGGGCACTACCAAGAGCCACGTTTATTTCATCAGTTGTAATAATTCTTAACATTTTTCTAAAACATCATTTTTCAATGAGGCCAATTCAACACATACAGTTCAACAGCATCAGCGTTGTACATGCACATGAAGAGTATCAACAGCCCAAAACAACAACATGACCAAAAGTATGCGGACACCTTCACACACCATCACATCCGCATGTGGGCTAGAATTACGCAACCATATAAAAAGTTTCCAACCTGTTCCAGCATCACAATGTGATGCACAAAGTGAGGACCATAAAGAACTGGGTTGCCAAAGTTAATGTGGAGCTCCAAGTGGCCTGCACAGAGCCCTGACCTCAATCACAATGAACACCACTGGGATGAACTAGAAGACCTTCCCACCCAATATCCCGAATATACTGGTGGTTAAGTCAGTCATCTAGATCTAGTGGAATGCCTTTGCAGAAGAATGGAAGCTGTTATAGTATCAAAAGGGGCCTCAAATCCTTACTAACATCCATAGTTCTGTAACAAGCACATAGGGCTGTGATGTGTCCACATACTTGACTATATAGTGCGTGCTATCTGGTTCAGTTCATGCCTTGCGGCCCATTTTCACCTCTCACAGTTATGTAGCTGAAAATATATCCCGCATGTTTCGGTCATCTCCAGCGGTTGGCTAAATTCAGGGTCAAATCTCTGTCTCGCTGCAAACCAACGCCACTAGAATATACCTGGCATGGTCTAAGATCACCTCATTTTCAAAGACTTGGGCATTGAAGAAGTACTGATATCAGAACTAATACGGGGAATGAAACTGACAGCAATTAAAGTAAATTATTTATGACATGAATTGGAAAATAGAATCTAAAACGGGGGTGCAGTGGTCAGTGGGTCGCCACATGGCCTCTTGTTACTTTCTGTATGTGTGCATGTTCTTCATGTGTTTGCACGGGTTTCCTCTGGGTACTCTGGTTTCCTCCCACAGTCCAAAGACATGTAAATTAAGTGAACTAAATACACCAAATTGCCCATAGGTGTGAATGTGTGTAAATTGTTCTTTGTGTCTCTGTTAGCCCAGCGAACTGTCCAGAGTGTACCCCGCCACTCACCCCAAGTCAGATGGAACTGGCTCCAGTTCACAATGGGTAACAGTCATCTCCAATCCTGTTCTTGGAGAACTACCTTCTTACAGGTTTTCGCTCCAACTGAATTCTAACGCACCTTGTTTAGCTGGCCAGGATCTTCTAAAGGCAATGATCAGGTGAACAGGCAGCACTACCTGCACTTACATAAAGTGCGAGATTATAATAATAAATAATAATTTAGCAGCAATCACTTTATAACATGTCTTGATGAATAACCGAAAAATAATCCTCAAATTTCGGCTTAATGAACTTGTGCAAAGTGCCACCAGTTGTGGTTGGCAGGAAATCAGAGATGAAATGCAGCCGTAGACTAACGCATAACATCTCAAAACAGACAAGGCCTTGCAGTTAAATTGTGCTCTGGGAGGTTATGCTCCTGCTTTTCTATGTTGGGCCTGGCTAAACTTTTAATTCATCCATCCATCCATTATCTCCACTGCTTATCCTGTTATGGTCACGGGGGAAGCAGGAGACAATCTCAGCTGACGTACTTGCAGGCTAACACAAACCCAAACATAAGCACTCAGAGACAGCAAACTTCCGCCAAGTCAAAATGAGAACAGAGACACAATACCCCCTGCTGGGCCTGCTATAATATCACACTTCCAAAAAAAAAAAATCAAACATCTCACAATGATAAAGAGTAATTTTTAAAAAATCCTGGACCCAGAATTTATTCAGGATGACAATCCAAATCTTTCTTGTCCAAAGTTTCACCTCTGGTAGAAATTTCATGAAATTCTCCACATAAATTATTAACTACTTGTTAACTTGCTTACAAGTTACCTGCCACTTACAAATGAATTATTATACCTTGGCATAGTTAAATTGAAATGTCTCCCTCTAGTGGGAGTCAGATAAACATTCTGGCATATATGAAAGTAAACTGGTTTTTTTCCCCCAGGAATTTTTTTTCAATGTGAACACAAGCACGGATCCCCTCAAAAATTAAACTGTTTCTTATTAGTACCACACCCTACTCTAGAAAAAAAAATAAATTCCTTAAATGACACCCAAGTCCATCAATAACTGTTGATGCGTTAAGCGTTGTCTTGCACACGAACAAACTAACCAACAAACAAACCAACACATTACAACCACTTACTCTCATGCTCAATTTAGAGTAGCTAGTTGACTGTGGTAGGAAACCGGAGTACCCTGAGGAAACCCACACAAGCACACATCTCCACACACGATCTGAAGCCCGATCCTTTTCACTGTAAGGCGACAGTACCCACCACTTGGGCCAGGGGGGACCTCTGCCTCCCTAAACTTTAAAAAAGGCTTAAAATATTCTTTCAACTTTCAAGAAGAATAAATGCAATCTAGGCTCAAATTTGTCCAAAATCAAGACCCTTAGAATCTTTTCCTTTATCTTGCTGCCTTAACGCCTATATACCCTGAAGTGTCCATGCTAACAGTATTGTGCAAATTGGTAATCAGTTTACTGATGTATGAACAGGATGTACTGCACATAGCTCAAACTAATGGATGGGATGAAGTATAATAACTTGGCATAACGTTGCAAATAACGTGGATCAGTGAAGCAGACTATAGGGATTAGTGTTTGATAACCGGGGAAATAAATACAGAGTCTCAGTAGTGTAACTCAAGACTGTTTGGGAGAAGGGAAGTGCTCCATGGAAAAAGAGCGAAGGAAAAAAAAAGATTCCCTCTGCGTATTTTCCATTCAGAGCTGTGACACACTGCCTCATTCTCTCAGCAGCAGAAACGAAGCCTGTTTAAAAGTCAGTAGGGAGAGTCAATGTGCTCCTGTCTCTTGCGACTTGCTCTGCACGAAGGCAGGTGGATGGAAAGCCACGCTAATGTCCGCTTGCTGTGCTTTTCCCTTCTTCATCTGCATGACATGAAAGTATCAGGAGATGCTGTATTACGCAGCCTGAAATCCAAACGAGCGTATATTCAACTCAAATCTTTAATGTGCTTAATGCTGGAATACAGTGGCAGAAACGGTTAAAATAAATAAATAAATAAATAAATAAATAAATTCCAGGCACAGTGGTTGGACCAACATGAACAGGGAGAACAAACAGAACATTCAAAAACATCTCACTGGAGACCCTAGAGCTGTGCGACAGCAGCACACCATTGCACCAAGGGGCTCCCCCAAATATCCAGCATTCATTCATTTGCTGAACAGCCGACCCTGGGCAAAGGTGTGGTGCACCCTGGAGAGCTCGCCAGACCATCACAACCCTTCACTCTTCCACTCACACTTGTGGGAACAGCTGATTAGCCTAATGTGCACGCGTATTTGGGCTGTGGGAGGAAACCAGAGTACCCAGAGGAAATCCACGCAAACACACGGAGAACGTGCAAACCTCACAGAGAAACGTCCTCGCCAAGCCTTAGACTCGAACCCAGGACCTTATCAGTGTTCAGATGAACGCTAATAAATAAACACACTTAAGTGGAGTTGTTGTGTTGTTTTGTGTTACCTCATTCTAAAAGGAGACAAAGAAGACAGGACGATTGATGATAGGGTTGCCAGATTGGGTGAGTTTAAAACCGTTACATGACATTTCATCAGTCCATCCCCTATATATACTGCGTAACCACCAGGGTTGAGGGGATGCTGGAGCCAATCCCAGCTGACCTTAGGTGAGAGGTGAGGGAAACCTATAGAGGTTGGCACAGGGCTACTAGGCGATTGGCACAAGCAGCCATTCGCACTCACACATGTTGACCATATCTGCATGTTTTTGAAATGCAGGAGGAAACCAGAGTACCCTGAGGAGCTCACAGATCTTGTTTCATTATTAAAAATAATATTTGTCTTTTTTCTGGGACTAATTTAAGAGATCCCTGAGCTGGAAGTTTCGATGAAACCTGGCAACCGCGTGGCACGGTAGTGTAGTGGATAGCACGTCAGCCTCACAGCAATGTGTAGAGTTTGCCTGTTGTCCCCATGCTTGTGTGGGTTTCCTCTGGGTACTCCGGTTTCCTCCTACAGTCCAAAGACATGCATATTATTCTAACTGACTGTTCCAAATTGCCCCTATGTGTGTATGTGAATGGTTGTGTGATAAGGTGGGTGTTGTCCTGCAAGCAAGCAAGCTGTTCAGAATGTACCTCGCTTTCTCCCTGTGTCGGCTGAGATAGGCTTCAGCCTCCCTGCACTTACACTAATAGGAATAGGTAGTCCGGTGAGCAAGTGAGTAAACCTGGCAACCCAAAAATGATATTTAACAAAGTTGTGTATACAACCTCTCGAAATAAGCTGCTAGACTATACGTTTTTGATTGCCAACTGCTTATTATGGGATATTTCTAAAAGTTCACAAGATTCTTGGCGCAGGTCGACGGTGGTAACCTCTAAAAGCTACTCGTGTGATGTTATTAATGTCATCCCTCCCCACCACAGAAGATTAGGAATTTATCATCCTGTTAAAACCGTAGTAGTGGACGGGTTTATTTCTACGTGTTATCTCAGTGTGTATGTGTGTAGTCAAGTACAGATTGTCCTCCAGAAGGAGAAAGCGAAAGGCTTAGGCTTTCCATCCACCCACCACCACCTCCACAGCTCTACCGCGAAAACTTACATAACGCACTACTGGCCTTGAGCCACTTGTTTCCTTTGTGTTTCTCGATTCTAAGAGAAAATCTTCGCCCCGATATGAAACCTGTGTTTCTTTTCAAGCAAGTCAGAAAACTATAACTCAGCGAACCCACACAATTAGAGCTATCATGCTATTAAACGGTTAATCGACTTATTATTGTTACCAGTCCTACATTCCTCTCGAATAACACGAGAGATACTATAGTGCACATTCCGCACAAACAGCCACTTTTCTAACTGTCGGAGATCAATAAAGTTATTTCCAACAATAATATAAACTACCCATAATTCCAATGTCATTTTAGTCCTATAGGCTTTTGCCATATCATTGTCTGAACCGCTTTTACCTTTATTAGGGTGAGAGGAAGGCTGGAGCCTACCTCAGCCGACTCGGGGTGAAGGCGGGGTACACCCTGAATAGCTCGCCAGACCTTCAAAGCTCCAACACAGACACATAACCATTGACACGCACATTCACATTGGGGCGGCCATGGCCTAATAATCAGAGAAGTGGGTTTGAGACCAAAAGGTTGCTGGTTCGATGCCCAAACCAGCAGGAAGAATGTGGTGGTGGGGGAGTGAGCTGCACCTTCCCCTTCCTCCACCTTCATGGCTGAAGTGCCCTTGAGCAAGGTACCTAACCCCCAGCTGCTCTCCGTGCACCACAGTGTGACTGCTCACTGTATACGTCTGTGAGTGCTCACTGCTTACGTGTGTGTGTGTGTGTGTGTTTTAAATGCAAAGCTTTGCAGGAATAATATATTTATTCATTTTTTAAGCCGCTTCGTCCTAATTATGTTCGTGGGGAGGCTGGCGCCGATCTCAGGCGACGAGGACAGCTCGCCAGGCCATCGCAGGGCCAACACACACACAACCACACTTACTCACACCTAGGGGTGACACGGAAATAGTCAATTAACCTATTGTGCATGTTTTTAGACTGTGGAAGGAAACCGGAGTACCCCGGGGAAACACATGCAAACGGGGCAACTCCACACAGAAATGCCCCAAGCCTGGGAAAAATGCCTCCAGGAATATATTATAGTATATCAAAATTGAAAAGAACAAAAAAAACCTAGGAGTGCACTTTGGAGTACCCAATTGGCCTAATGTGCATGTTTTTGGATTGTGGGAGGAGACCGGAATACCCAGAGGACATCCACGCAAGCACGGGAAGAACACGCAAGCTCCACACAGAAATGCACCTCGCCAGATGCGGTTCTCGATCCCAGAACCTTCTTGCGGTAAGGCGGATGTACTGACCACTACACCACTGCGCCGCCCCTCCTACAGCCCTATCAGAAGCAAATTCGCCGCGCAAGGCGTCCGAGTAAAAGCCTGATGGTTCTGTCTGGTCTCGGATGCTTCTGCCTCAACTTAGTTCATTTAAAAGACTTAATGGGCTACGTGCACCATCGTAACTACATTAGGCTCAGCATATTTCCCATATTTCCCAGTTGCCTAGCAACAGGGTTCCCGCTAGCTTAATGTACCATTAGCGGAAACACTCGTGAACAATTGTGAGTAAACAAGTGTAATAGGAGTAACGATAGCCAGATCCGGTAATAAAAAAAAAGTAATTCATATGCTTTGATGAATATGTGTGTGTGTGTGTGTGTGTGTGTGTGTGTGTGTGTGTGTGTGTGTGTGTGTGTGTGTGTGTTAGAAATGGTTCTAAAGCATATCCGGATGAAACACTGTGTGCTTATTCAGTGTACGGCTGTATAGTAAAGTCCAGTTTATTATATAGGACAGGATCTTGATTAGGGTCATATACCACCACACCCACACCCACACACACCATTCCATCTTTCTCGCACGTTTTCCGCAGCCTCATCACTTTAGTGAAGCGAACTCCATCCCTCGGATTTATTTCCCTCTAAATCATCAGAACCCTGCCTGCGGGGATGAAGGTGCGTAAAACAGGAGGTTAATTAGCACCATGTTCTCATCTCTCTTATCTTTCAGAGCTCTTTCTTTAATAAAAAATTTTTTAAAATAAATAAATAAAAACCTCCCCTCCTTTCCTAGCCCTAAAACAGACGTGTCTTTATGTGCCGGTCGTAATGCTCGATCCATTTTCCTCTATTAGATACCGTAAAACTGATCACTAATAAACGCTGTCCTGAATCGCACATAACACAGCCAGATGTTCATACTGCTCCTGCTGTGTGAAAAAAAAAAATCATCGAGACACTAAAGGGACAGGTGCTCTCTATATGATCCATTATCTCCGAGTGAAAATCCCACTCAGGCTGTCCTTCGTCAGTACCCTGCCTATACTCTCTCCATTCTGTCCTGGACTAAACTATCTATCTGACATATTTATCCCCAGGATCCTCTCCTACATCCCATTATTCCTTCAGCCATAATTTCTTTCCACCACCTCATAACACACTTTCACTTACTTCCTATTTACATTTTTTTGTTCCGTATCCCAGGCCGGCAAGTTGGTATCGTGGTTAGCACGTCCGCCCGACAGCAGGAAGGTTTCCGTGTTCTCTTTGAGCTGGCGTGGGTTTCCTCCAGGCACTCTGGTTTCCTCCCACTGTCCGAGAACGTGCACATTAGACTGACTGGCTGTTCCAAATTGCCCCTAGGTGTGATTATGACTGTGAATGTTTTTTTGTGTGTGTGTGTGTGTTGGACCTTCGATGGACTGGCAAGCTATTCAAGGTGTTCCCCGCCTTCACCCAGAGTCTCCCTGTGACCCCCGTGACCTTCAATTTCCTCTAGGTACTCTCCATTAGGTATAAAATAATCACTGCATTGCGATACAGACGTGGACGTTTCGGCATCCACGCAGTGACACAACATCATATATTATAGCCGGTCGGACAAAGTTCTAAAGTTACATATCCTTTCCTGTTAGCGTTTAACTCCACGCTCTGTGATTGGCTGAAGCACGGTGACCCATGTTGTTGTGCTTTTTAAATAGCCAATCAGACCCTGCAGACGGGCTTCATAGAGAAGCACATGAGTGAGCAGTCGGCTTTCTCTAATGAAGCTTGCAGCGGGGCAGCAGTGTCTCGGGACGGTTCTGATGGCGCTTTAGCTTGGTTCTAAAGCATGTTAGACCGCAGTGACATCGCCTTGGCACTCCGTAAAGATGTTCGCCATCGACCAGCACTGACCGCCATTTATAAGCTTTAATTTCACAGGATGGCATGTTGGTGTAGTGGTTAGCGCGTCCACCGCACAGAAGAAAGGTCCTGGGTTTGAATCGCGGGCTCAGGCGTTTCTGTGTGGAGTTTGCATGCTTTCACAGTGACTGGGTGGGTTTTCCTTCAGGATTTCCTTCCACAGTCTAAAGTGCGACGGTCATGCGAGCTGTTCAGGGTGAATCCTGCCTCAGTACAGTGTCAGCTGAGCAAATGAATGAACGGATGAATAAATTAATTACATTTCATAGTGGTTCTCAAAACCGCGTCCCAACATCTAGCTGCCTTGTGACCTTTCGTGACCTTTCGTGACCCTTCTGAACCGCGTTCTCTACAATCTCATTACAACCTATGTACACTGTTTTCATGATAGCTTTGCCACACGGACGTCATTTTAAACTGCGCTGAACCGCCTTCAAAACCGCCCCGTGTGAGGCTACTTTGCCACACCGCCATCAGATTTTGGCGCTTCACCGTGGTTCCAAACCACTTCCATTTACTCTCCAGTCATTTTCTTTTCTATAACCCCCAACCCTCTACCCCTACCCTTTCTATTCCCAATACTGCTTTTACCTACCAACCAAAAAGCCATTTAGTTTTTGGATCACAAATATAACTGGAATTTCACGGAGAAAGGAAGCAATGAGGATGTGAGTCAAGCAGCACGCAAGAGTTACATAACAGCCCACAACCCTTCCTTTCACTTTTATTTTTCTAGGTGTGTCAATTTATGTTTTTTTAAATTATTATTTTACATGTATTTTTAATAGAAGCTCTGTTTCCAGGCCAAGATAAGCCAGTCCGCCTGTCCGCTTCTCCTGCTGTTATCACACACCACTCACCATCTCCCAGCGGTGGAAAAACATCCGGCTACCGACTCTCATGCAGAAAAATTGATCTAATGTCTTTCGGTAATGTCTCTACCCTGTCTCTTTCACTCGCTCTCTCCACTGCGTCCCTTTCTCCAGGCCATCTGCGCTGTAATTCAATAGTCACATGCAGCATTGGGAGAACTCAAGCCCTGGACTGGGTACAGGGATCTGCGCCAGTGTAGGAATATTTTCTGAATGTTGCTTTGGAAAAAATGTGAGTTAGAACTGGAGCTTTTTTAACTCATCCCAGTTGCACGCATTCCATAAAGCATTTCAGATTTTTTCTCAGGTCCAGTAATAGTAATAGTGTTCGTCATTTAGCAATGTCTCGCTGCTTGACGCAACTCTTCAATGCACCTGCAACATATAGGATTTATACAGAATTTTTCATCTCACATCTGATCCACTCTAATGTATAAAAACACGCCTGATTAAAAGGCAACGGAGCCCTGACGGGTTATCAAGGCTTGAGATCATCGTTGGGTGGGGGTGGGGGGTTGTGTGTGAGTGTAAAATTTACCACGCTATGATTTTTTTAAAATAAATACACAGTGAGAGTGAAAGTGCGTTTCTATTTGTTTGTGTATTGTTAGTAAATAAAAGAAACGGTGTTGAATTAACCACATCTGTTTGGAAGAGCACACCTGATAAGGCTGCGATAGCCTGGCGAGCTGTCCAGGGTGTACTCTGCCCTCGCCCAGAGTCGGCTGAGATGGGTGCCAGCCTCCCTGCGACCCTAATTAGGTTTAAGCGGTTCAGAAAATGAATGAAAGATTGAATGAACGAACAACTGATAAGGCAACATAATGCCATGGAATTTTACCTTGTCAATAATTTAATAACGTTTGATAGTCCATAATTTAATAGCGGAGTTCCTCAGTGGAACTCCATAGGCATGACCCGTGACTTGGATGGTTGTCCCGTGTCCATGCTACCACATCAACAAAACAGATTTATTATCAATAAAATCTGAAACCCAAAACATAAAGGCTCATACATTACTGCTTAGACTCGCACAGAATAAAAAAAGTGCATACACAGGAGGTCAATGTCAGAGAGTCATAAACCAGAAGGCAAGCAGAGATCATACCTGAAGTAGCAATCACAGTAACGGCTCGGTATGCACTGACAAAAAACATAGACTGACCATCAACTCGAGAGCCCTCATGTAGAGTTGGGTGTAATCAGAGTTCAATCCTCCCTTCGCCTGGTATGATGACCTTATCTCCCCCATTTTTTCCTAAATTTCTGATATTCTATTCTTGTTCATCATTCTCTTCATTTACTCACTATATATGTATATACCACATGGGAGCACTGCAGTCTGATTGGTCCGATATCAGAGGATTAAAAACATTATCCTGAGTGAATAATGCTTATATCACGACGACAGACACTCACAGTTTGTTAGTCAATAGGAACAAGCCGCGTCGTGATTATAAAGCTTTTAAAATGGAATGTTATATTAAACCATAAAAATCTCATTTTAATTTGTTTCTCTTGTGTTTCTGTGCGGTATATACTACAGCTTTAACTGAGTGCACTCAGTGCAGTTTGCTTTCGTTTCCACGTGCTACACACAAAACATTGAATGAGTCGGCAATAAAAAGATGGCATGCATTTGTGCTTCCATGTAGTATTTACGGAAACATTTATGCGCCTCAGGCTCAGTGGACCGCCTTGCCTACAGCACATAAGTGTTACTCATGCACCATTTACATCTTCCAGAATATAATCAGTTAATCAGACTCCCCACCCTCCTCTCCCTTCATTCCCTTACCCATTCATCTAAATCATTATTTTCTCCTTTTAGTCCCTGACCCAAAACACACTTTACTTCCTATCGTAAACCCCTACATTTTCCTCTCTTTTCTGGTGAATATACATATTTTCTCATTCTGAACTGTTGCGCCGTCTGTGCAGTGAACACAAAGTATGTGCTTGCACACCTCCGGCAATCCATTAGTCTGTCAAAAATAAAAAACACGGCAATCTCACAAACAACATAAGATCGACAAATACCAGCTCGCCCACTAATGCACCAATACTTAACACCATCTACAGATAAGACACACCTCCTTCTCTCAGACTGGCATGCACAGGCAGAGAGGCCACGCCTACTTTGCTGAAGACCGCCTCCTTCTCTGCATATTCTGAGATTCTGAGAAGGGCATCAAGGCCACGCCTCCTTCACTGTTACTGACAGGCGCCGAGGCCATGCCTCTTTTTTGAGTATGCCTTGCACATACTGACCCTTTATTCTGTTGTGGGCCTGATTGGACATTCAGAAATAAAGACAGCATGGACAGAAAACAGCACAGAGATAGCAGAAAGTGATATCATCACTAAGAGGGAAAGCAATAGCATTAACTGCTGCCTAATGGTTTGTTATTTTCCAGAAAATGGAGCCGTATTGTTTTCTATCAGCTCATGTTCTAGATGAATTCTGCTTATTCAAGTTAACTGGCTTTTTACCAGGAATATTTTACTCACTGTCAGTCTGTCTGGCAATTTAAGTATAAGAATATAAAGTAAATAACTGCGTATTATATAGTTGCATCTATTCACTACATGGTTCTCAGGGTCACCCAATCAGAATTCACCATTCACAGAAATAATGATGTGATGCCACTGCAAATTTATATGTCACGCTTTAACAAGATGATAATGGTGCCAAAAAGAAATAGCCATCATAAATGGCGAAACCCCTCAGCTATGCAGCAGTTCTTGAGCAGTAGCTAAATTTAGGTCATTTTGACAAGGTCAAAGGTCAAACAAAGGAAGTGACAAGCCCATACACACCTACACACCATAGGAAACCTGGATGCAACATTTCAAAATGATCCGCACAGCAGTTTTTGGAAATAGCCTGGACAAAACTTACAAGGTCAGGGTCATTTTGATGAGGTCAAAGGTCAAACAGAGAAACTGACAAGCCAGCGCAGACCGACACGCTATAGGAAACCTGCATGCAACATTTCAGAATGATCCGCCCAGCAGCTCTTGAGAAATTGCCTGGACAAACTTTACATTGTGACAAGGTCAAAGGTCAAACAGAAAAGCTGACAAGCCTATGCAGACCAACACAGAATAGGAAACTTGCCGGCAAAATTTTACAATGGTCCACCAACCATTGTAATAGAAATGTGTAACAAAATGTTAATGTGGATGCGGACGCAGACGCGGACGCAGGCCATGACAAAACCCCGGTAGCCTCATGGCTGAGGGAAAAAATATAATTGCAGTTTGTACCATTGTCATAAATTAGAACATTACCAGCCTGGTGGCTACAGAGTAGAACAGAAGAAGAGTAGGTTGGAAACACTGATCTAAAATTAACTACTTAATTAAGCACTTGGCCTATCAGCCCGCTCAGAAGTGAAGCCAGCCCACCGCCATATTACTAGTTCCAAAACATTACATTCATGGCATGAAGACTGCACGTCCCAGAATGCAACATCACATCCGTTCAATCATTCTCCTCTGGCGTTTTCCTTTCATCTCACAATCTGTAAAAATGCCGACTGTTTCATTTATTTACATTACATTTCATTTATTTTACCCACAAAGTCTTATTTCGTGCGTACGCGATTCAGTCACGTGATGTCTATTTTTAGCTACTAGTGTAACACTAATAATACAGTACATACACTCGCCTTCCCTTTAACAGGAACACCTGTACACCTGCCTATGTGAGCAGTTATTTATGTCATTACACATTTGCTCAGTTATGCAGTTCCGATACGGACAACTGAAGATGTCCATTAAAAAACACTGTCTGTTTTTATGTTTAATTCTTTCAGCTTGAGTCTTCTACTACTGCAGCATATTCACCTCTGAGATGCTTTTCTGCTCAACATGGTGGTAAAGAGTGATTAGTTGAGTAAATATTGACTTCCTATATTAGCCAATTAGCCTAATGTGCATGCCTTTAGACTGGGCGAGGAAATCGCGAGGAGTACCCTGAAGAAACCCATGAGGGGGACATGCAAACACCACACAGATATGCCCTCGCCAAACCCAGGACTCAAATCAAGGACCTTGTTGCTGTGAGGCGGTCATCCTAACCACAACGTCACCATGCCACCCCACTCAGGGTATGTTTGTTCCACATTATTTAGAGAGACTATAGAGAAATAAAGCATTTACGTCTGAAATACTCCAATTACCCAATCTGGTACCAACAACCATACTACAGAGATCAAGTTGTTGTCTTTAAAGCGCTATGTAACATGGGGGTTAAAGGCAAAGTGGCAGGAAGCAATTGCATAAGCCCAGAGTGGTTATCAGGGCACGTTCAATATTTGTAGTCAAAGTCCATAGCGTAAACACAGGTATACCCTGAACCAAAAACACAAGTCTGGGTCGAAACTGAGAATCAAAACAAACATGAACTAAAAAGTGGTGGCCTGGTGGTAAGGTGCTGGATTACTGATCCCAAGGTCGGGGGTTCAAGCCCCACTATCAACGGGTTCTC
>JAOUQZ010000024.1:6908714-6926214 GCA_028564935.1 Neosilurus hyrtlii
AGCCGTCAGTGTGTTTCTGCCCTGCGATGGCCTGGCGAGCTGTCCAGGGTGTACTCTGCCCTCGCCCAGAGTCGGCTAAGATGGCGCGACCCCCGCGACCCTAATTAGGATTAAGCGGTTCATAAAATGACATGAAATGACATGATGGTACCACAGTACACTTCACTGCAATATTCCAAAATTCAGATGAATGATGACCGATTATTGCAAGGACACACACTGGTTGCCTTCCAGGATCTGTTTAGGTCATGCACCAATGCAACAGCATTTGTTTAGATACGACCTAGCATCCTTGGCTAACATCCTGACAGTGTTAAAGATGAGTCATCACTGGGGCTCCCATTATTAGTGACACTAGCCATGCCCCTGCATGCAAAAGAGTGAATAGCACTTTCCTCCAAACGTGTTACACCCTCCTGCCTGTAAATGAGCAGCAGCTGGCAACACGTGTCTTGGAGGAAGCATGTCGTGACCTTCGCCCTCTCTGGTTGGCCGCCTTCATGTAATAGGGAACACCGTCTGATGGAGGGATTTTGGATATGACCATTACTTTACTGACCATATTTACTTGCTGAATGTTCAAGTTAGCATTTTAAATAATACATCTAATCTTAACCTTTTTTGGAATCGAAACAGCATGGTGGTGTGAAGGTTAGCACGTCCGTATCACTGCCAGGAAGGTCCTGGGCTCCAGTCCCGGGCTCGGGTGTTTCTGTGTGGAGTTTGCACGCTCTCCTTGTACCCGGTTTCCTCTGGGTACTCCGGTTTCCTCCAACAGTTAGTTAGTAGGCTAACTGGCTGCTAAAAATTGCACCTAGGTGTGAGCATGAGTGTGACTGGTTATGTGTGTGTTGGCTCTGCGATGGAGTGGTTCAGGGTGTATTCTGCCTTCGCCCAGTGTCAGCTGAGATCTTTTTAGGGATTTAAATAGGGAATCAATAAGAACCACAATCAATAAAAATTTAAATGATACTCAACCCTAGCTTTTGGACTGCATGGTTAGACTTACCAGACTCATGAAATCAACCTAACTTGGCAAACACAACCAAGCATGCAAGGCACATGAACGACACAAGAAAGACAAATATTCAGACTGTTGTCCGTCTTGGTGCCCTGGTGGTGAACTGAACTTCCCCTGGTCGTCGGAGCAGCCGAGTCTCCAAACAAAAACTAGCAATAAAAATAGCAACACCAAGCAACACCAAGCATTTGAGGGAGCTCAAGCGTTTGAAAAACTGAATTGAGTTTTTACTTCCCATGCTCTTCTAGCCTCCCCTAAGAGGATTTGTAGCTCGCTGACCCAGTGAACTATCCTGAGGAAATGTTTTGATAGAAACTACAAAGCACTTCTGTTGCTCTGCAAAAGGGCATCTACTAAATGCTGTAAATGTAAATGTGGTATAACAGAGAGTTGCTAAGCACCCTCACTGTACCTGTTCCACATTCTGGTCTGCACCATTTCCTTGGTTGGTGTCATGTTGCCGGACATGCGCTCGCAGCAGCGGTTACTATGATGGTGAGGGATGACTCACCTGACCATGTGACTTTTTTCCCCCACAACTCTGAAGAAGTGTTTGAGACTGTGTTTGCACCAGTGAGCTCTTAAATGGACGCTTGTTTTGTAACAAGCGTTGGGGTATATGCACTGCAACACCCAACAACACAGTATGTCACAATTTCATCATCTCATCTCATCCATCCTGCAGTTTGGAAGACCGCCGGGGCGCCACGGATGACTTAATTCTCGGACTTTTTCATTGCGCCGTTCAGCATCAGACCTGTCCATTCTGCAATGTTATCCTCCCATCTATTTCCCCGTCTTCCTCTCCTTCTACCTCTCTGCACTAAACCCTGTAGTCCTGCCCGTAGGGCTCAAGAGCCTGGGGGATTTTGTTGGTAATGTGATCTTTGTAGGAGATTCTGGGAAGCCTTCGAAAACATCTTGTCTCTTTGGCCTCAATCCTTCTCTCTAGATCACCTGTTAATGTACATGACTCAAAGGCATACAAAAATATGGACTATACTTCCTTCCCAGCTACATTAACATTGCCTGATATAGGCTGTGCTACACTTTTGCTAATTCATTCTCATGCAAAATTGCCTACAGTACCAAAACTTTTCCACTCTACACCGTATCTGTTAGACACTTCTGAAGTGGTGACAAAAACATCACACAAGCTTGGGTCATTGTTTCTAATATTTGCCAGCTGTAGCTAACATGCCTCCATCCACACATAATCTAAGCGGCTTATCCATCATATGACGATTACTCATTCTCAGATTGGTGTTTCATCATTTTTTTTTTTTTTTTTTTAAGTGTGTGCTTTTTTATCTGCAGTATAAAAAGCTGTGCTATCAGGGTGGATGAAATCTGGTCCAATAGCAAGTAGAAGGAAATGGCAGCAAAATGTGAGTACTGCAGAACCCATTAATTTTAGAATCCAGCTATGGCAATGTGTTCATTTCATTACATAATAAAGGCTGCGTTGCATCACAGTGTTGCATACGGAAGCCGAACACAGTATTGGTTGTGGTACGCTGTTATTTCCAGCATCAGCTTGTGATGTGAGTGAGTTAAAGCCATGTTAGTGGCAGTAAGAGGTTGTTAGTATGAAACAATGAGGAAGGGTTGCAGTATCAGGTGGTATTGCAGCGCTGGCTATGACATTACATTCTGAAGTTTTTGCTTTACCTTCAACATAGAAATGAAAACGTGTGCTTTGAAGCCATTATTAATGAAAGTTTAGGGTGCACTTGATAAAGCACACTGCAATTCCACAGCGACTAAAACGTACACCAAAATGGGCAAAGAGGCTAACTGACTAGGTGGAGAGCAGTGTGGGTAGCGTGAGTCATGCATTAAGAGCAATGAGTTGGAAAGTCAGAGTGGAGCCTAGTTTAAAAACCCTTTATGGACACTTTATTTTTGGAATTTTACTCGTAATATTTTCAGGGCTTTGGGGGAACTGCAGGTGCCAAGTCAGTGCATACAGACATTCCATTGTATATTGTAAAAAGAAGAAGAAAAAAGAATAAATAAATACCGTAAAATTTAATTTAAATAAATAAATAAATGCGTACATAAATAAATAAATCTTGCATTCACATAAGCCCCTTGGTGGCCCAGGGGTCATTAATTTGTGATGCTAGTTTTAATGGAATGCTGTGATGACATGTTAGATTTAATGGAATGCTGTGATGACATGTTGTATTGGAATACTGTAAAGACATCTTAGTTATAATGGAATGCTGCAGTGTCATGTTACTTATGGAATGTTGTGATGTCATGTTAGTTATACTGGAATATTGTGATGTCATATTAGTTGTATTGGAATGCTGTGATGTCATGTTAATTATAATGGAATGTTGTGATGTCATGTTAGTTGTATTGGAATACTGTGATGTCATGTTAGTTGTATTGGAATACTGTGATGTCATGTTACTTATAATGGAATGCTGTGATGTCATGTTAGTTATAATGGAATGTTGTGATGTCATGTTAGTTATAATGGAATGTTGTGATGTCATGTTAGTTGTATTGGAATTCTGAGATGTCATGTTAGTTATAATGGAATGTTGTGATGTCATGTTAATTATTATGGAATGCTGTAATTACATCTTAGTTATAATGGAATGTTGTGATGTTACTTAGAGAATGCAGTGAAGTTAGTTATAATGGAATGTTGTGATGTCATGTTAGTTATAATGGAATGTTGTGATGTCATGTTAGTTATAATGGAATGTGTGATATTTACAGTATAATCTGTGCTCCAGTGTTAGTTACAGTGGAATGCTATGATGTCATATTAGTTACAATGCCATTCTGTGATGTCCATGATATTTCCGGGTATATTATATTCCTGATCCCATGATAGTTGCAATGCCATGCTCTGATGTCCAGGCACTTACAGCTATACGCTGTGATGTTGAGGTATTTCCAGTGCCATGCTGTGGTGCAGTTTTGTTAAACATTAAGGATGCACACTTCAGACTTTCTCACTATATAATATGATTCTGATTCTTTAAGCAAAGACAAAAGAAAACTAGGTTGTTCCTACTCTTTAAAATGATGAGGATGTAATAAAGGACTTTAGGTTATGCACTTCAACATGCTGTCTTTTGTCAATAGTATTCAGTTAATTTGTAATCAATCATCATTTATTTATAGTTAATTACTGAATTCATTTCTGATTGTTGATGAGATTTATTTTCATCATTGCCTTTTAATGTTAAATTAATTAAAAGTATCTGAATATAACACCCTTAACGCATATTAAAGCTGTAATACTGTTTCAGTGGCAGTGTGTGGCTGTAACGCAGCGGTAGTTACAGTGTAACACAGTAATGCAGTTTGCATATACGGGTAAGGCTGTCATGCATCCAGTCTTAGCTAATACTGGGCAAATTAGCCTGATGTGCATAAATCCACACCGGGGGGGTGCCATTGTAATGCAAAAGGTGAGATGTGACTCACATAGAAGAAGCTGTAAACAACGAACTGTTTTGCATTTAAATGCACTGAGCTACGTACAATAGGTTCACGAATATGCACAGACCTTTGTCTGATATACTGCATGTAAACGTAATGTATTATTATGTACAGAAGTTCACTACTTCATCTGATTTGTTAGTTTAATATCTGTATGCTCTTATTTTTGCCGTTATCTTGCCTTATTGGAACTGATGCATCCATGTGCTATTCTCGTGATTTTCACGCACACACAGGAGTGAAACGAACTACAAATGGCACCCCTTCCAAGCAGGCTAATGCAAACTATCGAACCGATTTTGGAAGTCTGCAACTTCAAAAATGTAAGCAAATACAACATGATGATGAAATATACACATAGCAGGAGAGTTTGGAAGGCTTTTCGTTCATTTTCTTTTACAAAAAGGCCACAGTTGGTAACTTTTTGCTATGAGGCGACAGTGCTAACCACCCTAAATCATTCCACTCACTCATTTGCAGAACCACCTAATCTGATTAGGGTCACGGGAAGGAGGGAGCCTATCTCAGCCGACACCAAGTGAAAGCGGGGTACACCCTGAACAGCCAATGTAAACATGAGGATAACTTGCAAACTCCACACAGAAACGCCCTCGCAGAGCCCAGGTCCTTCTTGCTATGAGGAGGACGTGCTAACAACCACGCCACCATGATGCCCAGCACGGTAACAGATCGATTAGAACGCTATGAGAGGATATGAAACGAGCAACAGATACATAAAAGCCTGTCCGATGAGACAGGGCAGTTATACAAAACACTTACAAGAAGTTAATCTGCTAAAGGGGCAATAATAGTTTTTGGAAAGGGGGGAAATGATACCATGTATTGCCAAAGTGACATTCAGCAGAGAACCATAATCATGGATGGTTGTCCCGTGACCATCCGGTGTCCACGTGTGCCCACTCAAGCTGCCACATCGCTTAGTTGATGCTGATTGGCTGACTTGCATGACAATGAAACAGTGTATACATTAATAACTGAAACCCGAAAATAGAAGCTCATGCACCACCACTCAGACTTGCATTGAATAAACAAAAACACAACACGACTCGGGTAGGCAGGCAGCCCTGCAGGGAAATAAATGTTCGTGGAGCAAAAGCCAAAATCAGAAGCTTGACAGAACATGAACCTGTCAAGCTGATAATTAAACCAACAAGACAGGTAATACAAATATAATCAGGGATCATCAAGTGCAAAAGGAAAAGGCACTGGGAAGCAAACCCAGGCTCGGGCTCCTGAAAGTAGAGACGTCTATCAGGAGCTCTGCTTTTAGTCGGCGCCTGAATCTGTACGTTAGAATCGTGATACTTACAGAACTAAGCACTGTATTAACAAGGGTGACATTTTCACGGGGTGTATTTATTATTTCACATGAGCCCGTGCTGTAGTGCTGTACTTGTATGTGGTTTTATTTCGCCGAATGAGGCTGGGGTGTGCGTGGTGGCGGAGCGGTTGGCACATCTGCCTCACGGTAAGAAGGTCTCGGGTTTGTGTCCGTGACTCGGCTTTGGCGTTTCTGCGTGGTTCTCACTGTGGTTATGTGGGTTTCCCTCTGGGTACTCTGGTTTCCTCCCATATGCATATTAGGCTAACTGGCTGTTCCAGATTGCCCATGGCTGTAGGTGTGAGTGTTGGGCCTGCGATGGTCCAGCGAGCTGTTCGGTGCATACCCCGCGCCTTCGCCCCGTGTCGGCCGAGATAGGCTCCGGCGGTCCGTAGCAGGATTAAGTGAGCGAGGCTGTAGTGCGGTGTTGATGATGTGATGCAGTGCTGCAGGTGATAATGACCTAAGCTTGTCTCGTGACGCAGGTGTGCCCAGGTAAACACATGATGTTATGACGTCAAGCAGCCTCATTGGATTTCTGGTGGACGCCCAGCATGCAACGTCTCGGGGGAATATCGTGCACTCGAATCACGTGACCCCCAAAAGAATGATCGGGGTCCACGCGCTGAAACTGACCCTGGATGCAGCACATCAGCAGACGGTCTGAGACACAATGCGGGCACCTACTTGCTTTGCCGGGTTTGGGCCTCTGCAGGAGCTTCTGGACCGTGATTAAATCCTCGGTCTTCACGGCCTGGAGCAGTTCCTGATCTTTGCCCATGGTTCACCTGTGTTCTCACACCCGGAGCATCCTCTATGCGCGCGTGCACGTGTGCGCGGGTGTGTGCGTGTGCGCGCGTGTGCTGTTTTCCCCGCGCGGATCCTCCCTGCTGGAAGGATGCTGCTTCAAATCGTGCGATAGGGAAGATCACGCTGCTCCTGGGGATGATGCACGCCGTGTTTTTCTGTCTTTTTGTTTGTTTGTTTTTGCAGCTTGACGTTTTAAAGCGAAAGCTGCACGAGCCCGGGAGCTGATCACAGCCCGGAGCGCTACAATGTCGCGACACACGATCCGGTCACGCGCGCCGAATGAATCACATCGCAGGCGGCTGCACAACAAACGCGTTGGTTCCGACTAAAATAAAATCGCATCGAGGAGTTTTGAGTCTCTACATTCCGAGATCTGAGCAGGAATCCCAGGTCCTGTGATGTGTAGCAGCAGCGCGTGGTGCCATCGCTGCTCCTTTCTGTGCTCAGTGTGTGTGTGTGTGTGTGTGTGTGTTACGTCCCAGCTGTATTAAAGCTGGGCAATTCGGGAATGAATCGGCTCCTTTTTGAACAGCTCTTTCAAAATGAATCGATTCCAATCTGGGCCATTCTGGGACGAATCGGCTCCTTTTTGAACAGCTCTTTCAAAATGAATCGATTCCAATCTGGGCCATTCTGGGACGAATCGGCTTCTTTTTGAACAACTCTTTCAAAAAGGAATCGATTCTAATCTGTGCCATTCTGGGACGAATCGGTTCCTTTTTGAACCACTCTTTAAAAAAAATCGATTTTCCTGCATGCCTTCATTTCACCGTCTCAATTTCACCTCCCCCCTATTTATCGTTACATCTTCAAAATATTTTCTCTTGACTATGAAAAGAAATCGCATTCTATTCTATAGAATTGTGTGCATTTTATGAATGATGAATGAATTGATTGATTCCACAAATTGATTCAGCACACTAATGATGATCTGTTTTGGGTTTAAAGGGGAATGATATAAGGTGGTCGTTTAAAAAAAGCGTTAATAGACCCGGATTTGCTGCTTATTCGATGTTTTTAGCTGCAAAATGAACGATAATTCAAACCAATCATCCCCCCCGAGTAGTTTGAATCACAACGAACCGACTCAGTGAGGTGAATCTGAATCCCAAAGGCAGCTCGAATGGAAACTGCAGTAGTAAACAGCACCGCGCGCTCCACAAGACCGGAAATTAAGGGAAACTGGGAGCCACTGAGCAAATTATGAAGAATTATAGTAGCTGTTATTTCTTTTTAAGGAAGCTAGCATACAGTCATCTTAAATTAACGGTCGCTTTGTTACTAAAATACCCTGTGAGGACTGACTTTTCATATTTAAATATCAAAAATATCAATATTCACTGCTGGACATGAAGTAAACATCAGGCTGTGTCTCAAACCCAGTGAGGGTTCAAACCTGAATGTCATGGATCTGTCCCAAACACTGAAGCAGATCTAACAGAAGCCCTCGATTGCAGTTGTGCTCATAGGCATTTCTGTGTATTAGCCACTATACACTGCTTGTGACTATGCCAGGTCTAGTACACACACACACACACACACACACACACACACACACACACACAAAGCATTTAATGCATGGTGTTTAATTGCCCCCCATTGTCCCAGAGCCCCAGCCTCAACGAGGGCTTTTTTGCTTGGATTTCGCATGCTCTACCCCTGCTTGTGTGAGACCTGCACATTAGGCTAATTGCCCCAGGTGTGAATATGACTGTGATGGTTGAGCATGTGGCTGAGATAGGCTCCAGCCTCCTTGTGAACCTATAGGAGTAAGCGGTTTAGCAAATGAGCGAGTGAGTTATTAGCATTTGGATGCTCTATCCATACGTGCGGGGGTTTCCTCCGGGTACTCTGGTTTCCTTCCACAGTTAAAAGACATGCCCAATAGGCAAATTACCTGTTCCAGGTTGCCCCTATGTGTGTGAGTATGAATGGTTGTATGTGTGTTGGCCCTGTAATACAGGGTGCACCCCACCTTCCCCCAGAGTGAGCTGAGATCCGTCCTCCGACATAAATAAACGAAAGAATAACAGATCGGGTCAAAATATTTATATATCATTCCTTCATTTTCTGAACTGCTTAATCCTTTATAGGGTCGCGGGGAGGGTGGCGCCCATCTCAGCGACTCTGGGCGAGGGCAGAATACATTCTGGGCAGCTCGCCAGACCATCGCAGGGCAGAAGCATGCTGATGGCTATGCAGCCTACTCTTGATGAGAGAGTCAGCAATGGTCCTTTTACATCCTCTCACCACAGACAGTGAGAGACATGGCCGGCCTTTGATAACCCAATTAGCTGCACTGGGGGGACAGCAGTGACAACCCATTCATAGTAGCGCTTGAACCCCCGACCTTGGGATCAGTAATCCAGCACCCTACCACTGGGCCACCACTGCCCTTTATATATCATTCTTACCTGTAAATGTGAATATTCAGTTATTCTACAACCTTAACTCATATATGCACTGATAACTCACAAGGCATGGACTGCAGAGCTGGCTATCGGTCATATATGACGAGGGGGAGTGGAATAACTGTACGCACTCGCTGGATATTGTGAAATAAACCATTTTTATTATTTTATTTAAATTCTTACAAATATGTACGGTATGTAGGTGACACAGAGGACCAGAGGGCTGCTCTTTGCAGTAGGTGGATGAAATTAAGTTTGCTGGGAAAAAAAAGTCTAATTCTTAAAAAAAAAAAAAAAAACTCAAATTTTGTTGCTTTTCATAAAGTAACTGTAGAATGAATAGAAGAATCTGACAGCTAGCATTAGCAGAGTGATTAATCCTAAGTGGTTAGCTTAGCACATGGATGTAACTGCTTCCATTTAGCTTTTTTTCTGGTGTGACGTAGCTACTAAAAGGATATGAGCTCATATCCCAGTATTATATTAGCCAATCAGTATGTGCAATTGCTCATATCCACTGTGTAAGGATAGACCCACGGTGCTGTAATTAGGGGCACTACTTGTTCATTTCATTAGAAAAATGGAAGTATTCTTTATTCTTTGCTGTTCTTTTATTAAAAATATATTTTATTCAATTTTAGCATTCAGGAAACTGCAATGTTGTCATGGTAACCAACAATAAATAAATAAAACAAGTTCAAAAGAACACAAAAAGAAGACTCGGTATAAATAGTAAAGACGTAAGGAAAAAAAATATGGGAAGAGGAGAAGGGTATCATTCCTGTGCAGTTGGTCGTGGAATTTTGTTGTGGTACTTAAGGGGATACAGACAGGAACAGCATCACATCTTATACTAATGAGCTCTTGTACTCAGTGCTCCTTTAGGGGAAACCCTTTTATAGAGAAGAAGACAGACATAACTCCGTGGAGTTAATATATTGCTCCCACACCATAAAGAATTCTCCTGTTCATTATATTATTCATTAATAACACAAGTTAAATATTCTAGTGGTAATATTTCTTTTAAATTTCTCTGCCAGCCGTGCACAGATGGACATTTATCACGACTCCAGTGCAGGCGGATATTCCTTCTTGCTGTCATTTTAAGTAGATTTTATACGCTTTTTTTATTTGCTGATATTAACGCTCTACTAGGAAGGCCTACGATTAAAGACAAGGTTTCTGGCTCCCGAAATATTGCCGATTGCCTGTGCTATCTTCAGCTGATAACAGGACCAAAGGCAGAAGGCTTGAGCGAGTAGCTGTCCATGTTTTGCATTTAAGAGATTATCGACAGCATGTCTGTGGCTATTCGTTACATTAGTGTGATTACCTACTGATTTGGAGTTTGCAGGTTTCCAGATATCATCCTCACTTACACTTGTTAATGATAATTCCTTCCTTCTGCTATATTATCCATTCCAGGTACTGAACATGAAGTTAAATATTCCTTTAGACTTTTACAGCATGTACTTATGAACAATATTACACCTTGTTGAAACAAGCAGGCATTCAACAACCACCTTTTTATTCATCATTCTTCAGACTAGGGAGGCACCGTGGTGTAGTGGTTAGCACGTCCACCTCGCAGCAAGAAGGTCCTGGGATTGAGTCCAGGGCTCAGAGAAGGTGCTTCTCTGTGGAGTTTGCAAGTTCTCGCCATGGTTTCCTCTGGGTACTCCGGTTTCCTCCTACAGTCCAAAGCCATGCATATTAGGCTAACTGGCTGTTCCAGATTGCCCCTATGTGTGAGGATGAATGTGAATGGCTGTACTGGTGAGCTGTTTAAGGTGTACCCCGCCTTCGATCAGAGTTGGCTAAGATAGGCTTTAGTCTACCTGCGACCCTAGTAGGATTAAGCAGTTTGGTGAATGGATGAATGGATCAGTAATTTGCTATGTGGAAAAATTAACAGGCTGACACAAAATATTATAGTAATTAACCTTTTAAGGAAAGACAAGGTTATGTTCAGCGGGAGGATATACACTGTTCATGTGGAGTGGCTTTGTGCGGAATGAGTCAAGGTTTCACCTTATGCTCGATTTCATTTCCTGATATCGAATCGCAAGCTTGCCACCCTTGTGAACATGACCTCAAGGGAGTAGGCTCTGAAAATGTCAAGTTCATCCTCTGGCCATTCTCGTCTCTTCGACGGACTCATGTGACGGTGGCGGTCTTCCACTCTGTCATAGAGCCATGGTTGCATCTAGAACCTGATCTGTTTCCTCTCAATCCAGACTTTGCTTTCCTTCCGAACTAGTGAGGTCGTCATGGCGGTTCATAACACAGAAATTAACAGACAGCACTCCTTCCATCCATCCATCCATCCATCCATCCATCAGAATTCCAGTGGAACCTGGAGCCAATCCCAGTTGACTTTAAAGAAGAGGCGAGGTGCGCCTTGAACAGGTTCCAGTGCACAAACCCGAACCCACACATTCATTCACACTCACATTCACACCCGTGGGCTGTTTAGAGCATCCAGTTGACCTAATCTGCACGTCTTTGGAGTGTTGGAGCAAACCAACTACTGTAGTACTGCGAGGAAGACTACATGTGCACAGGGTAAACATTTGTTATTTCACTAAATGCAGGATGAGGAGTGAGAGTCAGGTGAGACACCATTAAGGCAATACCTATAGAGGAAAATAATATCTAAAAAGAGATCAGCTTATTCTCCCTATAGATTCTCCTGGTTAATAAAATCAACACGATCCGATGCAAATAAAAATATAGATTTCAGCTTAAGTATCCAAGGCACTGAATACAGCTTCTCTCCAGAGACAAAAGCTTTATATAGCCTCTCTCTAGAGTTTCAGCAGAGATATCAAAAAGGTATCAAGCAGTTCTTAGAACTGGCAAGGTAGAATTTAAATTAAATAGGCTTGTTTTTCACAAGCATACCAAGAAATGTTCTGTCTACCTTTGCTATACAACCAGGTCTTTGAAATGCACTGAAAACAAGAGCACTTGGAGAGCGCAAACCACTACCAAGCCTGGGAAAAAAATTATAATAATTGTACAAAATACACAGCACTCCTCGCTGTGCACACTGTAATACTACACTTAAAGGAAACAATGTTCAAAAAACTTTTAAAAAATTCCTGCATCCAGAGTTTGATCCGAATCATCTCCAAATTCTAACCGAGTCTTCCTTTCCCAAAGCTCCACCTCTGGTAGAAACTTCATGAAAATCTGTACTTAACTTTTTTGCATAATCCCACTAACAAATACACAAACCTAACCAAAAATCGAACCTCTTTGGTGGACACGAGTGTATTCTTAATATGATAGTATTAGTAATATAACTGCAGACCTAAACAAAGAAGTAAAACCAAGGCACTCTGCAGTGTGTTGCATTTATTCAGCACCAGCAAACGTGGAGGGTAAATGAATGAATAAAAAAAAATCAATTTAGATGCTACTAGTGAATTCTGTATTCAGTTTAGTCAGAAGGCGTGCACCTTTGTGGGCGGATCCTTGGTGAACAATAATTAATTATGTGATGATGTACTCTATATAGAGGGTGTGTTATTTTTGTGATGATTTATGCTGAGGAGGCATAGTCATATTCTTATCCGACATGAGCAGCTTTTATTGATCAAGCAGCACCAGTATGACTCGTGATGGATTGACTTATACAGCTTGACTCCACCTATTTGTTTGTTTCTGAAACCAAAGTTCAATGGAATGATGGAACGACTACCCTTTTTTTTTTTTTTGCAAATAATTCCGCCATTCGAGCAAGTCAATAAAGCAAACAAGTCCCTACTGGCTACCGCCATGCACCATGTTTGGGTTCATTCAGTCCGAGCTGGAGATTTGGTTTGATTCTGTTAATGAAACAAAAGTGGTGCTTGCATGATTTAAACTGCGAATTTGATACACTTTTAGAACCACCATGTCGGCTTCTTTTATATCCAGCTATAGGTTTACATGCAGGGCTGCATCACACTATGCCACGAATGATACCATTGGTGTACTCTACATGTTCTTTCTGAGGTTGTGGCGTCAACAGGCTTTAACTGGGCATAAAGACTTACTTGGAAACTAGAGACAAAATGGAAATATACAACATACACAAGCATTAGCTCGACAAGGTGTGAAGCAATACGCATAAAGGAGGAGGGAGAAAGGGTAAAGGCCAAGTGGTGGCACAGTGGTTAAGGATCTGGGTTACTGATCAGAAGGTCAGGGGTTCATGCCCCAGGGCTACCAAACTGCCCTTAACCCTAAACTGCTCAGTTGTATGAATAAGATAAAACTGTACGTACCAAATCTGCCAAAAGCCACAAATGTAAATGAAACCCAAACAAAAACTGAAGCACATAGAATCAGGCCTCCATGGAAGCAGAGCTTTGAGGACTTGTCTTGTTGGATGGACACATGGGATTGCACTTTTCTCTCATCCACGTCTGCCATGTTTGCCAGAATCTGCCAGAAGGACAACAATCAGTCCAATACTCTGCCAATCAGAGCTTTATGGTAGAGTGGGCCACTTCTCACAAAATCACATGACTCTCCGGCCACTAGAAACAAGATGGTCTGTAACCCAGACTTAACCGTTCACCTGCCTGACCGTCTAAATGTCAGTCGTTATATCCGACACTATCCATGCATGGGGGACTATCAAGAGCATCATCTGCACACACATCACTATCTGGTACGGAAACGGCTACCTCACTGATCATAAGTCTCTGCAGCAGATTGTGAGGGCTGCTCAGAGCATGCTGTCCCTGTAGACTGACATGTGATGCACAGCTGAATGTAAGTCTTGAAGGTGATACGGAAAATGACTCCTGCCATCATGCATCAGGGATTATTTTAGTAGATATTTAAATAAATCTGCTGTTGAGCCTGAACTGCAGAACTACGTGGAATGAACGTCTTATTTATATATACAAATATATATTAATATAAGAATTCAGAACTGCAATTGCTGCTTTCAAGGATGCTGTCCCTCTGTCCTTGATCTGAGTCCTTGGCTACAGGTTGTTAATATTTTGAATGCCTGGAATTATATGGTGTTCAGATTCCTCCTTGTGGTAAACTGAAAGTGCTGCAGTTTTCAAGCAAAAAGCTAGAGGGCGCCCTCTGGTGGTCATAAAAACCAGACAGAAGCCAATTCCAGCACTTTTCTTTTTTTAATTGTACATATACATTTTCCTTTGTTTTGTTTGTTTATTTGTTTGTTTGCCAAAAAAAATTTGTTACACATTACAATCTTACATTTACAATATAAACTGCATTGCATTATACATTACATACACTGTGACATTCATGCATTTCCCAAATCAGTTGACTCCACCTTGTTTCCCGCTGCCTAAGACATATTCTATGTGATATTTTGTTCTCCTAGTACTGGGAAGGAGAAAAAGAAGGAAGAAAGAAAATAATAATAATAATAATAATAATAATAATAATAATAATAATAATAATGTCTTTACATTCAAGCAATTGAAAGCGCTAAGCTTCATAAAACAGATGCTTCTGTTATATATTTAAATACAGCTGTCAACTAGTTGAGCCATTTTTTCCTTCTCTTTTCCCTTTCCCTCCTTTTTTTCCCTCCTTCCCCCTTTTCAACATCCTATAATCAGACAACTTAAGTACAGGTAGTTCACTAGAATGAGATACATGGGAATAACGTCACTTAAGCACAGGCAAACAAAACCATGGCACAGTAGAAAAAAAATTCTTTAAGTGACTGCAAACAAATGATACACTGCCATGGTCATTGTCATTAAAAGATAAGTCGAAGAGAGATAAGATAAGTGGCAAGGGGACCCAAAGAAAAGTAAAAGTCTATCGAGACGGGCCCCGTCTGCAAGATTTGATAGATTGTGATAAGTTATAGGCATTGGGGAGGAAAAAAGGGACGAATACCAGGAAAATAGTGATGTTTATTGGCGTGAATATTAAGAAAAAAAGAAAGAAAGAAAGCAGGGATGATCGTAAACTACGTCTTTCAACAAGGAATCGTTTCATTCGACTTAGGATTAAAGAGTATGTGGATGACCAAGTAATATTACAGTAGTTAGTGAAAGGGTGAACAGTGGTGTAGTATAGCGATAGAAGTGTTTTGGAGGATGAATTGAAGCAAGATTCGCTTATTATACCAATTGATTTAGCCATCTTCTTTAAAATAAAGTCAGTTTGTTAATTCCAGGTTAAATGTTGGTCGATAAACACACCTAGGAACTTTGTCGTTTCCACTTACTTCAGTGCCTCCTATGGGTAATCTGACATTCGCGCAGATGTTTCTATGTCCAAGACGAAATATAAAAAAATTCGTTTTAGTGCCATTTACCGAGAGTTTGTTTGCTTTTAACCATTCTACAATTTTTAAGATTTTCAAATTTAGGGTGCTGATGAGAACATATCTATCGGGGTAAGAATGCTAAATCGTTGTGTCATCAGCTGATAGAATAAAATCTACAATATTTGAGACTTTAAACAAGTCGTTATGTAGATCAGGAAGAGGAGTGGGCCTAGGATGGACCCCTAGGGGATACCACATGAGACAGGTAGTGGTACAGACGACGTTGCCTCGAATTGGACATATTGCTTTCGATCAGATAGATCATTACTGAGCCATTCAAGCTCAGAGTCACAAATTCCGTAATGTGAAAATTGGTCCAATTTGGCATTTATGATGTTTTTTTCTCTGCTGCTATGAACTTCATCACTGTTTTAGATGAGCTTAAGACAAGAGATTTAGGATGAAAATGTACCCAGAGATCACTGCTGCGGTTTAAAACAGATGGTAAACATGAATTACGGTAATTAATTAAATAATTTGCCGAGCCACTTAATCCTACTAAAGTGGTGGAGAGGCTGGAGCCTATCTTAGCCGACTCTGGGCAAGGCAGAGTCAACACACACACAACAATTCACACCTAGGGGCAATTCTAAACAGCCAGTTAGCCTAATGTGCCTGTCTTTGGACTGTTGAAGGAATCTGGAGTACCTGAAGCACACAGAAGCACGAGGAGAACATGCAGACCCCACACAAAAACGCCCAAGCCTGGGACTCGAACCCAGAATCTCCTTGCTTTGAGGTGCATAAAAAATAAAGTTTGCATACGTCCATTTATTTCATGAATACCAATCCT
Organism: Neosilurus hyrtlii; assembly: GCA_028564935.1. Classification (NCBI taxonomy): domain Eukaryota; kingdom Metazoa; phylum Chordata; class Actinopteri; order Siluriformes; family Plotosidae; genus Neosilurus; species Neosilurus hyrtlii. Next base: position 6,924,882 of record JAOUQZ010000024.1, read on the forward strand.
TGCAACAAAACCCCTGTGTGTAACCTAACAAACAATGCTTCTTCAAATGTTTCTCATTCTTGTGGCAAGAGCTTGGATAGACACAGACCTATAATTTACTTTCCTACATAGCTGTGAAGTTTAAGTCACTACATAATTACTAACAAACAGGAGAATCAGGCAGGGGAAGACACATTAACTTTCAATGCGGGGGGCTTATTTTATAACAGAGACTCACAAATATACACCAAAGAGGGACCAAATCTTTCATGCCTCACTGGTGGTGCTCATTAAATTCACTTATAGCATGTTTTTTATGGATTAGGTACCCACAAGTGCACTTTATATCCGCTTCTGTTCTCCCTCTACACCCGATCTACTGGTGACATCATTTCCAGACATGGGGGTCACTCTTATCTGAACTTCTCCTCTCCTGATGCTTCTGCATGGATCTCTGCAGACATCTCATCATCAAACCTGAAGATTGATCACAGAACAAAGTGTCCCCAAACAAACCTAACTTTTTAAACCGCCATGTTTGGCTTTACATATTACCCTAAAAAGTACCACCAAGTCTCATGATATGGGTCTGTTTCTCTCTCCAGAGAATCAGCAAAATCCATTGTCTCTGGAGAATGATGCTGTGTTTCAACTGACATGTGAACGTGTCCCAGTTGCATGATTAGGATGTTTTGCCTTCGCAGTTATGCAAGATCGGGGTGGCATGGTGGCGTAGTGGTTAGCACATCCACCTCACTGCAGGAAGGTCCTGGGACTGGGTCCGGGGCTCGGTGAGGGTGTTTCTGTGTGAGTTTGCATGTTTTCCCCGTGTTGTGCATGGGTTTTGCCCGGGTACTCCGGTTTCCTCCTAGAGCCCAAAGACATGCACATTAGGCTAACTGCTTGTTCCAAAGTGTCTGAGTGGACTGGCACGCTGTTCAGGGTGTACATCTCCTTCTCGTATAGTCGGCTGAGATGGGCTATAGCATTACAGCGACCATAGTAGTAGTATTAGTAAGTGGTTTTGAAAATGAATGGTGTGGCTTGTTGGTGGAGTGGTTAGCACATCAAGACCTCACAACAAGAGGGTCCTGGGCCTGGGCGTTTCTGTGTGGAGACTGCACGCTCTCCCTGTGCGTGCGTGGGTTTCCTTCAGGTACTCTGGGTTCCTCTTGCAGTCCAAAGACATGCACAGTGAGCTGTCTATTCCAGATCGCCCCTAGGTGTGGCAATCCGTTCATTCATTTGCCAAACCGCTTAATCATTTTACGGTTGCGGGGAGGCTGGAGCCTATCTCAGCTGAAAATGAGCGCGGGCAGGGTACACCCTGAAGGGCTCAGCAGACCATCACCGG
>JAOUQZ010000024.1:6951588-6968575 GCA_028564935.1 Neosilurus hyrtlii
CTGGCGAGCTGTCCAGGGTGTACCCCGCCCTCGCCCAGAGTCGGCTGATATGGGCGCCAGCCTCCCCGCGACCCTAAGTAGGAATAAGCGGTTCAGAAGATGAATGAATGAATGAATGAATGATAATAACCATACCAAAGATGACATCTAGTTGCTGACACCTTTTTGGTGTTTAAATGGGACGACATTGTGTTTTTGTTTTGTTTTGTTTTGTTTTCCCATGAACCTATCCATCCATCCATCTTGTACACGCCCATGAGCCTTGAGTCAATCCCAGCGGACACTCAACAAGAACCTGGTGGCTCCATAGATAGCCAGTCGACCTAATATGCAGGACTGTGGGAGGAAACCAGAGGAAACTCACTCATGCATGAGAACATGCAATCTCCATATACAGTATATACGATATCCACTAGCTGTTCTTACACGCTAAATGAATTTTGCGTGTTGTGTTGGTGCTATGTCAATTATTTCTTGGGGTCGACCCTTAGAGGAATCAACTCGCAGCATGTTTGACGTGAACTAAAAGTAGGAAGAAGGCATGATAATTAAGTGACCTGTTAAAAATTTATACCGCCAAGGGTAATCATAGACGTGTTCATGAAACCACTATGCAAGTCACAGCATTAAAGTGCTCTTCTTAATCCAGTGCTATGTTTCGGTTGCTCTGAATTGACTTGGGCGAAAAATGCAAGCGAATATAATATAGTTTGGGCTGGTGAGTTAGCGCGCTACAATATAATATAGTTTGGGCTGGTGAGTTAGCGCGCTACATGCAACAATAAATACTGAAATTACTATGGGTCATGAATAATATACCAATCACCTAATCTTGTTACGATGAGCATACAGGCTAATGATTTGTCCACTTTTCTCTAGGAAATGAATCCATGTTGCACGGTCAAATCTTGTCTAGCTACTTACACCTTTCTAAATTTCATACAGCTAACAATGCTAGCCGACACTGAGAGTGAGAGCTGAAGAACCCGTGAATTCATGCGGATTTGGTCAAGAAAGGCTTTAACTGCCGTGTTTTCTTTGTAGCGAATTCTTGTGAGGTTTTCAGCTGACCTCATCTCTCCTAACACGTCACCTCTGGCTTTAGCTAATTAGCATGGAGGTTAGCTAACTTTATGCACTTTTTTTTTTTTTTTTGGTGAAGGGGTTTTGTTCATTCAAAGCAGTTGTCCACCTGCCTCTGTGAGGAATACAAGTGGTAAAAATATCTACTATTCCTCAGTCACTTCTATTAGGGTCACTGGGAGGCTATCTCAGCTGATGCTGGGCAAAGGTGGGGTACACCCTGAACAGCTCGCCATTACCGTCGTAGGGCAACACACTCACACATTAGGCTAAATGACTGTTTTAAATTGCATGTCTTTGGACTGTGGGAGGAAACCAGAGCACCTGGAGGAAGCCCATACAATAAGGGGGAGAACATGCATACGCCCGAGCCCAGGACTTGCACCCAGGTCCTTCAAGCTACGACGTGGAACTGCTAACCACTATGCCACCGTGCTTCGTCAATCATGTTTCAGATATTTTAAGTAAAAACTTAAATCTTACACCATTTATTTCATGAATTTGAGTTTTTTTCTTATAGTAGTGGTTAAAATTAAAATATATTTCTAACTTTATTTTAAGTATAAACACTGCATTCCACATCGTACTAATTATTATTATTACATTGATTTCACAGGCGCGGTATTTGTTAATGGGAAAGAAATGACCAACCAGCTTCCCGCAGTCACCATCGGCTCAGCTATCACCTTCGACATGGAAGTTGTGAGCGTTTTTAACGCTAACAACAACCCAAGTGATGTGAGCAGCTTCAAGCTGCGGGTTACCATTGGTTCGGGGAGCAGGGAGGTGGTCTTTGATTGGCTGATCGACCAAGTTGTTGACTGCCTCTTCTTCGGCTGTTCCTTCACACACCCTGGATGGAAAGTGGTGGTTTTCTGATGCGGTGCTTCCTGTTTTGCTGACGTGCTTCGTTGTATTTGTGTCTTAACGTCAAAGCTGTTTACAGTGTTTACCCAGACATGCAATTACTCCCAAAGTAGAGTTGTTCATACTTTGCTGTCCAGCACTTGCCACCATGCTAAATTTTGAACGCCCACTTTTCTTAGCGTTGGACTCCTCATCTATTATTTCATTATAACCACTTGGTTTTAGCTTTTTTTTGTTTTTTTTTAACAATTTAGTGTGAAGCTTAAATAAGTTGTTATGCTGAGTGGTTTGTTTATACCAGGAATGTAAAGAGAAAAGTGCAAAATATGCTACGAACTTCCCTTTATCAAAAATACTTCATCAAAATTTTTTATCATTAACAGATAACGAGTCATCGGCTAATATTTTACCTGTGATGCAGGACCCCCCCCCAAAAAAAACCCCAACAAGCCGTGAGGACTCTGATGTTGCAAGCTTGTTAAAGGTACCACAAAGTATAATTGTCCAAGCTAACCAATGGCTCCTGCTTCCATAATTTTGTGGCGTGACCTCGTTGGTTGCCTTTACCATGCTGGTTAGCACTGACATGTCATATATTGCATCACTCCCATGGTTCCCTAAGGTCAAAGTCTCCAATCTCTAAAGGTTAATACACCAACAACTAATGTTATACTTGTGATGCAGGAAAAACTACATGAGCTGAGGAGCCTAATGCGACAAGCTCACTATAATTACCACAAGCTGTCATTGCTAGCTAATTGTCTTTGCTAATCAGAGTCTCCTGTTTTATGAAATTTGGTGGGTTGTCGTTGTTGGTTGTCCTTGCCATGGGGGTCAGCAGAGGCATCACACATATTGCACCAATTCCCTGGTTGAGCTTCAGCATTTTGGCAAAGGTTCCATGGTTTCATACAGCCAACATGGATGCGTTAATGTCCACTACTCTAATTTTTATAGTCATTTTGAGGGAAGCTCATGTTTAACTTTTGATTCAGATTAAAAACATAAATTTTAAAGCATGTCACAAGCATCTAGCAGACTAGTTAGCTTCACTGATGCTGAATAGATATGGATTCGTATATGTTTTACTTGTCCAAATATAATATATTGCTCATTTTAAACAGTTTAGCTCACAATTTAAACAAAGTCTGTGTAAAACTACAGAAGAGTTCGAATGTAAACAAAAACGCAAGAATCACAGACAAATATTACACCCAGTCATAAAAGATGTACGACAAATAATATTAATAACGACCTTATTCCGAAAATTCAAATAAGATTTTAAAGTGAAAGCAATTCTCTTGAACGATTATGGTCTGTGCCTGAAAAGAGCAAGTCGACGTTTACACTCTTCCCTCTGTAACAGGTGTGTTTCAGGTTTTTAGAGATAAACGTGTGTGTGTGTGTGCAGACTTGAGTTGCAAGGCATGCTGGTTTACCACACAAGCTCAGATACAGATCTTTGGAGTGGCTTCCTTTTCCCTTTTCTTACATTTTATTGATAAATGTTTGAAGTAATAATGATTTGTTGTCGTCGTCCCCATGCTAATGCTAATCTGCCCTGACAAGCCAGAGTGCAGTAACCACAAGGTTAGTCGGTTTTCCCTAGAAGGTGATTTAAAGAAAGAAAATAAGTGATTTGAACATGTTTGGAGTTATATTATACTTTAGGCAAAGCTGGTGGACAGGAGTTAGAAAAGCCGCGTTTCCCAATTTTGAATATTTTGCATTTTCTGGAGTCTGGCTTGACTGGGCGGGTGAGCTCTGGGATCTGGACTGACATGAAACTGGTGCAAAAACAAATGTGAAGGTCATGTAGACTGTTGCTCAGTTGTCCCTAATTTGTATTCTACGACTTAAAACCTGTCAAAAACGTTCACCTATATGTATAGGCCATTTTGAACAAAATGGCTATCTGACAAGTTAGACGTATAGCAGCCTCGATTCTCTGGGTGAAGGGGGGGGGGCAGACATTTTTAGCATAGTGATGTCCTTGATTAGTGGCCATAGCTATCGTAAATTCTTCTATTTCACGGTTTTCCTGACTTACTATATATATTGTTCAACAATGAACAAACTAGCCAAAGCTTGCTAACTTCCTAGCAGAAACTTTTAGTGCCATTCTATTGGTTTCATGAATAAAATGGAAGAAAAATTTTGAAATTTTCAAATTTAAAAACCGACCAACACTAGTCAGTGAGTCAGTATTGGAAAATAAAATCCAATAATAATTTTTGAAAAATCAGTAATTAAAAACGTATAAAAGGTACTTAGATTTTATAATGCTGTTGAACATGTAACCGAACACGTAGCACCGCTACACAATTTCCTCCGGGATCGATAAAGTATTCTGATTCTGATTATCAAACTGTGATGGTTTAGTGAATTTCTGTCTTCTTTGTACCTCATCCCTGTGTGTGTGTGTGCCTTCTAAAAAACACCTGTTAACACACAGCGGTAAATCTACCAATAATTAATAAAACAATTCAATTCTATTTCATATTTTGTGCTTTTTACACAATAGACTTGATCACGAAGTAGCTTCACAGAAAGTGGTTGTGAAAAAAAAAAAAAGCTGTGACCCAGAATAATCTAAATCTCTAATTAATGATGAGATTATTAGGTTGGTAACATGTTACTTATCAACTGCAGTACTGTGCAAAAATATTAGGCACCTTAAAGAAATACTGTAGAGCAAAGATGCCTTCAAAATTAATGTCGTGTTTCTCCACCGGTAACAATGAGTTACATTAAGTCTTTTATAGGGAGTGAGTTCTCTACCTCAGAACCACCAGTGGTCCAGTATGCACAAGCCTCTAGAGAGCACCTTCCACATTTCTTACAAGTTGCATGATGAACCCGGAAGGAAGCACAGGAAGGAAGATGAAAACGAAGAAGCGGAATGAAGAGGAATCAGTGTTTGTCGGTGCTGACTAACAAGTTAAAAAAATAGAGGACATTACATGTGAATAGGAGGCCTGGACTTGGCACAAGGCAGTGATTATGATTAGAGGAGCAGTCCTTAGATGGCACAAATCAAGAGTACGTCTTGGGCATATATTGTATTTTGGGAAGTGGAAATATTTAGAGTATCCATATGGGACCATCCACAGCAGCACAAAGTGAGTGACAATTGCAGGAAGAGCATCAGGATGCCCCAGGCCGGACTGGAAGTTAAGAGGAGCCACGGACGTAGAAATGGGTCAGTATCTGGCACAGGCATCACACCACTCACTCTCGCACTCATTTCCCAAACCATGTGATCCTACTGTGGTCGTGGGGAGGCTGGTGCCTATCTCAGCCGACACTGGGGGAAGGCAGGGAAAACCCTGGACAGCTCACTAGACCATCGCAGGGCAAACACCCACATTACCATTCACTCACACTCACCTAGGGGCAATTAGAAACAGCTCATGTGCATGTCTTTGGATTGTAGGAGGAAATCCAAAGGTTGGGGGTTCAAGTCCCAGTTCCACAAAGCTGCCATTGTTGGGCCTTTGAACAAGGCCCTTAACCCTTAGTTGTATGAAAAATCTAAGTCTGAATAAGGGCGCCTGCCATATGCCATAAATGTAAACCACACAAAAAACGCCTGAGCCCGGGACTCGAACCCAGGACCTTCTTGGCAGCCGTGCTAATCACTGCACCACCAGGCTGCCCTGGTATCATGCCAGACAACAGGAAATATACGGAGAACAAATAAACAGCAAGCAGCAGCTTAGGTTATAGTGCAGACTGGTCTAGTTATGACAGCAGAACTAACCCAGACATGAGGGCCAATTTCATCCAGAAATTGCGAGTTCGTTTTCACAGCCATTTGGGAGAGCAAGAAAGCAAAATTGGCCATGTTCTCAGGAAGGCACTGGAAGAACATGCAACCTCTACACCTATGTGAGTGTGAATGGTTGTGTGTCTGTGTTAGACCTGAGACTTGTTGAGGGTGTGCCCCCCTCTCATTTCAATCTGCTGGGATGACCTCTGCTGGGATGACCTCCGGCTTCCTCTGGATCCTTGACAGAGAAGTGGTACAGATAATGGATGGGCAATTTTTTCCAGAAACGTGGATACAGTAATTGGAATTGTCAGTCACTAACACATGGTAGACATAAGCAGGATTTCTCAACTAGCAGCTAAAACATGCAACAGCTAAGATTTTATTTATTCAGTGTTCCAGATCATCCATGATGTGAGCAGTCCAAAGCCATGAGGTGTACTTCGTGACCACCGCTAGTCAAAATGAGCAACAAGCAACACCGATCATTGGCAATGAAAAAGATTTTATTACTTTTTTTTGTTAAATATGAAACAAAACAACTCTTTCTGAGCAGAAGCACCAAAGGGCTGGCTCTTTTCAGTTTTATAGACACCCCCCCCCATTCATGTCCAGCTGTATCTTGTGCAAACAATGCTGGTCTCCATTTGAGGCGCTTGAAAGATTTCCGCTTGTAGTCACATTTCTACAGCAATTAATAAGAAATCTCAAACAGCTCTGGCTGAAATAAAGCAAAACCTCCAACGCAGAAAAGCATTTCAAAGCGCTGCAGCAGCACCGCTCCCTTTGGTATGCGAACTCAACTCCATCCTACTCAAACCTCTTTCTTCTCATGACATCTCGTCCTTTTTTTTTTTGCATCTATTCCCCATTATACAGCATCACATACAGCAATGTGCCAATAATCAGCTCTACCACTTAGCACACAGGTTATCATAGACACTTTTGATAGAGAAGTTTGGCAGATGGCTGACTTGACTTCTTACACAGTTTCTATTCTTCCATTAGGTCTACCAGACATCATGACAAAAAATATTGGACCACCAGATGACCGTAATTCTAAAAACCATGATTAAAAGCAAGCGGTGAAAACACCATGAAATGTATTGGCACAAACCAATAAAAAAAAAAACAACTAACAAACAAAAAAAAAACCCTGCTTTTTTGGACCCGGTGGTGATTTTAGATCACATAAAAATAATTTCCCAATGGATCAACATTAATGTTGATTGGTCATGTAGAGAACCTCATGATGTAATGTATACCTGATTAGCGGCATGTGCGCGTCACTGCATTTTGGTTAAAGCAAAGTAAAACTACAAAAAGACAAGAGAAAATTGTTCAGAACATCATTAGCAGAAAAGTAAATAATCATTGCTATTAAAAATATAAATGGGGGAAGAAGAAAAAAAAAAAGAAAGGAGGAAGGAAAAACCTGCACTTCTCACTAGGGATTCACCGTTCTGACACTAAAGAGTGACATCAGATATTTTCTGATCTCATTCAGTCGATTGTTCAGATTCTTGCTGTACATGCTAAATAAAAACATAAATAACAGTTTCAACTCATCCTGTATTTGAACTTCACGGTTGTCAAGTCTAGTTTAGTTGTGCAGAAATGAGCATCAAACTTAAAAAAAAAAAAACAATAAACAAACAAAAAAACCTCCACAAAAACAAACAAAAAACCTACACACACCTACTGTATATGACAGAAATATCCACACTAAAATCCACATCCTGCAGATACATGATATACATATAAATGAAGTGTAAACATTTCTGCAAGATGTCTCCCTGCACACAAGGCTGTGCGAGCGTGCGAGTTACCCTGTATGTGTGTGCTTTAGGCATGTGCCGGTATTAAACTGCTTATGACTGGTGAATTGTTGCTATATTTAACTGTAGCCCTCTTCATTAGCCAGTGTTTTTCACCTCAGGAAACATTTCTTTGTTCATACAGTATGTGCTTAACACCGAACAAAAAGGTCGCAACGGATCCATAATTCCCTGCTAACACATTGTGTTAAACTTGACTGCTACACCAAAACAACTAATAAGCAATGTTTAATTAAAGTCCAATGGTGAGCACATTATTGATTTACTCTAATTTATTAGGTGGTGTTATATTTCAAATACAAAAAGTCCAGGGGCAAATTACTGATAGGCCAACAGTGACCCTGAATTTGACTTTGGAAAAGAAGGTAGACTCTTTTCATCTGATAAGGTGTGGAGATGGAGTTGTTTTCTGAATAATATATTGTTTTAAACACTGCCTAAAGGCGAAACTCTCCATAAGGTCTTTATGAGTTCTGTTTATTTATTATGTCACGCACAGACGGCTTTCTGTGTCCTTGACAACCGTTGTCATGCAACTCAATGATACGTAACAGACAATCAGCATCAACTCAAGTACATTTTACGCACTCTGAAGCACAGACCTAGCCTCACTAGCTAACAGTAGCTTGTGTTAACTAGCTAGCCAAGTTACTTTTTCCACAGCAACAGTAAAACTCTTGTTTTGGTATTCAAAACAACAATAAAATATTATGTTTAAATACCTAAATGCCTGAAAAAACGTAACAGAATGTGACTTCATAGCTAGCATATTTTAGAGATCCTCAGCTAGGAAATGCTAGCCAATAAGAGCTGGCACAGCAAAAGGAGAATGAGATTTCACAGTATTATAGATTATGTTGTGTAATTGGTTACCGGCACATGCCCAGTGTGTACCACCCGGTTTCAGTGCAACAGTTAGACATTCACACGTGAGTTTCAGCACCTTTAATCCTGCTCTCGCACCCCTGTTACTAATAAGGAGGTTTGTTTACAGGCATTTACAATGAAACGCCAAACGTAGCCTCTCCTTTACCAATGTGCAGCCTGATTTTACAGAGTCATAGACATGTCTAGGTCAACAAGGGAAGGTTATTCTTGAACAGCTCAACAGGCCAACATGATGAAAGCTACAACCTTGTACAGGAAAACGTGTACTACTTCATCCTTAACCGCTCAGTATTTTTAAATTCTCACAGCACTGTAATGAAATTGATTGTTTACACTTGAACTTTCCTGAGATGTTTTTTTTTAAGTCATTGTACCAGCAATTTAAATAAACCTTTAACCAGTTGTTCCAATACATTTGCGTACACCTAAGAAATTACAGATTTAATAACGTTCATTTATTAAAGGCAGCGCTAACATGAGCTGGTCAGGTAGCTTTGTTGTCTGATGTTAAGTAGCTAGCTATGTAATATTACATATATTGAATCAAAGAGTAAAATTTGAGGCCCAGCTGATCAATTTAATCTCAAGCATCACCTTTGTCGATAGCCATCACTCAGCAGAATCAAGAAATGCACACCTATGCATGTTGGGAACGCATCAGGGGTGGGAAATAAACGTTTTGAAGTTATGCTGAGTCATGGTGACCTTTTCTCACATTTCATGAGCAACTACTTGGTCGAAATAACAATTATCCACCTCAGGGTAGGTGGGCACTGCTAAATAGTCTATAATATGACTATTGAGTGATATCCCATGAGCCTGAGGTAAATAACTGTAGTATATTCTGCACGGGAACTATAAGCAAAGCAAACTAAAATGCAATACATTTTTTATTGATTCGAGCATTATCCTAAGTTTATAATGGATACCCCAAGTGGATAATGTCTATTATCTTGAGATAGCGAACCAATCAGATTGCCCCATATCCATGCAGTATATGGTAAATCTTTTTATGAAGCAATCATTCATAGAAACCATATAACAAACCTTTCTATTTAAAAAAAGCCACAATGCTTGGCAAACACATAGCTAATTGAGAAAAATAAGTAAATAATACCCCCCGTTACACAGTATTTCACCATTTTATTAAATACTGAAACAGTTTTTTACCCTCCACAGGTGTGTGGTCTGATTTCCCCAATATCTAAACCTTGTATTATGGATCGTGTGTTGTAATTATTAACCAGACATCAAGGATGGAGGTTGAATTAAATTTACCAATCCTGATGCTTGAACATATGATGACATCACTACCTTTCTGTTTACGTCTTTGGCTCGACCTCTAAACAGAAAGAGTTTCCTGTTAGCAGGCATGCTAGTAATGTTCTCCAATGCTAGCTATTTCGCAAACTCACTCGCTAGGTTCTGAGCATGCGGCTGATGTTTGTTCAGTATTGTGTTTTTGTGTTTAAATAGTCGGCTTGCTCGGCAAATGTCCCTATACCACCATGTACAAAACACCAGTATGTTTTCATCAGAACAGTGAGCTAAAAACTGGTGAAGACAGGTGAAGAAATTTAGTCCAAGCCCATCCCTTGTTGATCTATGGACGTGCCATCGGGACTTTTTTTTTTTTTAATCATATTGCTCACTGCTGTTAAACGAACACACTGTTTCAAAAACATCAGACAAAATTATTACACAAAAAGCAAACAGAAGAAAAAAATAATAAAAGTCACCAAAGCAAAGTCTTACCCCATTTTTCACGCTGCTTAAAATATATTAAAAATATTTCCATTTGAAAATTGGTGCCAGTGACAAAAAGGTACAAAAATAGCACCCAGGTTTATTTCAAAGCACAAGGTAGTTCATGAGCTTCGACCAATCAGTTGATTTTGTGGTTAAAACGAATGACCTGGCATCCAGAGGTCTGGTAGCTCCTGTCCTCTGGGAAAAGGTCTGAAAGTTTGCCAAGTTTCAGGCGTGTTCCTTCACAGGCTCTGCGCTGTCGTTAATCCGGGCCGGTTTAATTTGGCGCAGGCGAGCCATGGCCCTATCGATGGTCAGTGTGCTCACCAGGCCAAAGTCGTGCATGCTGACCAAATGCAGCAGGAAGTTCCGGCACAGGTTCTTCTTCACGACGATAGAGCCGTAGTTCTCCACAAACAGCATGCAGGCCTGAGGCATCTGATTATCAGCTATTAATCTGATAAAGGAGAGGGAAGGAAAGGAGAAAATTAGACTCCTGCTCCGATTACCAGGCATTCTGAAAAGCCTTGTCACCTTCAGGCAGCCGGCGATTGACTCGATTCGGAACGCAGCCCGTCGGACATTTCAAAAGGCCTCATAGTGTTCAGTAGGGCAGCGTTTGACCTCATTTGATACACAGTCGGTTGCCTGATTTGATTTGGAACGCAGCCAGTCAGGTATTAGGAAACGTCTCTTCGCTCTGCCTGATGCCCATTACGTCTAAAACTGACCTCGAAATTAGATTTTTGAAGCGTTTAATGGCTTTAGAGCCTCCATCCCTCTCCGAATGCCTCACGGTTGTGTTCAAAATTGGATTAACATCAGTGAGATGCCTTAGAGAAGTATATGCAGCATTCCTGAAATGTAGGGCAGCCTGAGGTTGACATCAGGACGAAACATTAAGTGCTGCCAAGCTGAACGTTTCCTCGCTGTCAGTGACAGACAGGCGACAGACTAGAAATGGAAATTAGTTTCGCCTCACTGAACATGAACAGGCTGTGTATCATCACACTGAGGTGCATTTTAATCGGATTGAGTACTACTGTAAGGATCAAAACCAGGATTTAAAAAGAAATGTGGGAAATACAGATCCATACCCGTGTTTCATTACATGAAGGTTCCACATTTTCATCACTTCCTTCTCGCCTTCGTTGACGTCAGTGAACTCGTCAATTTGCTAGAGTAAGAAAACAAAAGTGTGATGTCAAACAGTAACGGATTAACACTAGCACTGGAAAAATACAGTGAGGTGGAGACTAAAACATACTTTTACATTTTGAAGATATCCAGACTAGATAGAGTCAATTCTACAGTCAGCCGCATGTTGTGAAAGAGCATGCTGGGAAATGTTCCCTCAGTTAGTTTAGCATCAAATCAGCTGGACGTTCCACTGATCATTATCTGCTTGGAAAAAAATATTCCCAGATGCTGCTGTAGATGCAGTACCCTCCATCCACAGGATGCTATTCATGGAGATTTATACTGTATGAGGCGGTCTTTGTTGATGGGTCTGAGCTTCCATGCTGTACGCTCCAAGCTTTTCCCTTAACCAGTATATTCCCTTACCCAGTATATTAAAAATACAGTGTTTTCTCTTGGAAATAAAATAGAATCGGCCATGATGTCTTTCTGAAACCATTTCCCTACTCCTGTACATGAGTGTCAATGACCCACAATAATCTGGAGAACATGTAAAGTATACAAAAAACACGACCACGGACGACACACATCAATTTTAAGTAACTTCAAATATTAATTCTTACATTCCTTCATTTTCCGTACTGCTTAATTCTACTAGTGATGCAGGGAGACTGGAGCCATGCTCAGCTGACTCTGGGTGAAGGTGAGGTGTACCCCAAACAGCTCGCCAGTCTATGGCATGGCCCAACATACACACAACCATTCATACTCACAACTTGGAACGGCCAAATTACCCTGGTGTGCATGTCTTAGGACTGTGGGAAAAAACCGGAATACCCGGATGAAACCTACGCAAGCACAAAAAAAAACATGCAAACTAACCACTACGCCACCCGTAACCTTGAATAGAATTTTTGTTCGAGTATGAGAGGAAGACTCGGAGCGTGAGAGAGAGAGATGTGCTACCCTAGTTTTATCTCTCTTGGAATTGTATGCTGCCTTCTGTTTAACACTTGATCTCAGACTTTTCCGTCGGTGTTACAAGTTTTTGTGCAGGCACAAGATTGTTCCACCTGACATGTGGTCTTGTTTTTGTTATTGTGAACAGACACAGAACCAAAACAAGATGTAAAACAGGTAAATAAGAGATACAAACCCCATAGGCTGGGGTGGTTTCATCAGGAAGATGAAACATCTCTGAGATTGGGCATCTCTATGATTCAGCTGCAAGTCAAACAGCTTGTCCAGTGTACTTAAAGAAATGGTCCTTACAAAATGGTGTAATGTTATTATTGTGTCTAATTATTGTAGATCTTAAATTGTTTGGGTTGTTTTCATTCTATAGTTTTTTTTACACTGAAGTGAAAACGTGTATGGTTGCTTATTACAGTGCAGTATGACATCATGTGTGCTATCCTTCACCAGCATGTAATTACACTAATACACTTATAACATCTTAATTAATTGTGGGGTGTACCATGTAATCAATTGGAGGACCACTTAACGGTGCTCCACTGGGACCAGACTCCGTGTCCATCAGTTTCTCTGTCATGATGTCATGCCAGTGTCACATGACCTACACACGCTGCGACATCACCTACCGATTGACCTACACACTCTGTGACGATGTCAGAATGAGGGACACTCTGACCCTGATGAGTTGTTTTGTGTACTATTTCTCCAAGCACAGGATAAATGTTTCTCACCATGACTGTTTTCTCTCTCAGCCACTCGGGGTCTTTCTCGTCTTCGCTGTCCTCGTCCATCTCGTGAGGACGTAGCGGCATGCAGCTGTCACTATGGAAGTACAGGCGGTTATGGCCGCTCACTAACGGCCTCCTCTGCTCCAGAGGTACCTCGTCACACTCCAGGAACTCGGAGAGACTCGGCTTGGTGCGCCTCGGCCTGTAAACACACTTCCACCATCACTAGAGGCGTACACACCTCTCTCTCTCTCACACATGCACACACACAACTGACCTGCAGACAAGGATGTGTGTGACGCAGGTGCGTTTAACAGGACCATTGCGACTGAAGGCGAAGCCCGGCTGGCAGTGCAGGTCGTGAGGATTACCGACATAGGACCCATCATAACACTCGTTCACCGACACGTCTATCCGTGCTCCTTTGGGGTGAGGCTGCTCCACAAACATATTTCAAAATTTTATACTTCAACATCACTTTAATGTCACCTGCTGGATTTTACACAGTGGAACACACAAGGCGCAGCGAACACAAGACTGGCATTTCGAGGAAACTGCACTAGCTGGTTTAACGGAAAAATTTTAAATATTTAACTGATTAAAAATAGCTAAAACCAACATTCCTCAGTGAAAAGGCTTATTTTACAAATCTTACATAAAATATAAAGTGACTCCGCTAATGTATGCAGTATTCACACAACCCCTCCACCCCCCACAAGGTTACAAGTTTGATATTTGCCTGATTCCCGGCTGTGTCCCCAAAGCTCCGCCCCCAGGACCCTGGCCTGTACAGTGTCTACAAAATGACTGACAGGAAAAATAGAACCAAGCCAAACTAAGTGGAATGCTAACTTTTGTATATAACTACAGCTTTTTTGGGCAATAAACAGAGTAAAAGATTAGTTAGATTTCCTTTCCTCACCACATAGTTGAAAATGAAGCGGCTGTGGGACAGTTTGAGGTGCTTGAGGAGGCTGTAAAGTTTACGGCAATTTAGCGTACACCAGGGACAGTGCAAGTCGTCTCGAGCCTCCGTCTGCTGCCTCGTGTTATTGTTGTACAAAAACTATACAGAAAAAGAGAAATCAAAGGCAATTTTCTCAAAGCTGGTATTATTACTGTTATTAACATGTTATAAGCACTTTAGACTACTCTATTGTTAATGACCAATTAAGAACAAGAAATCAGTTTTGCAGTCACATCCTAGAGAAACCTGTTACCTGATAATAAACACGGAGTTTCTGCCGAGGCTCGACGTGAAGCTGCTCTTTCCGTAAGAGTGCGTCGGAATTTAAGGGATCTTTAACAGCTGGATAATCAAACACAGCACAGATATCAGTATTAAACCTCATCAAGCTTGTAGAGACACCACATGGACACAGATCTAACTGCAGAACATTTAATACATGTAATTACAATATTATAATCTAGTATCGAAAGGTTTCTGTGACTATCATGATAAGGAAATTTACACTTGCCATACCTACTGTTTGTGACGGTTTGGGCGTGTTGGTCTTCTGGTTGTCGCTGCCACTCATGTGGGTGTTGCGTGTAGCGAGAGGACGAGTCATCGGCGGCGTGGTGATGTCGCTGTCCTCGCCGGTCCACCGTAGCGCGAACTTCAGGGTCGGGCCGTGAGACAACGTGTCGAACGGAGGAACCCACTGAGACACAGCACACAACGATAGGTTAGTATCCAGTGCCATGTTTTCCTAACAAACCTACTTCAAAACTCTACGAATGGAACCATAAACAGAGGACACCTCTAACTATTTCCTTCACACCTTTCCATCCACAATGGTTTCCCACGTGGCTCGTTTCTTGCCGACAGGAAACTCTTCTATCTCCTGCATCGCCACTTCATATTCGCCGTCCAGCAGCTGCAGACGCCTGGACAGAAACATACATATGCACACACACACATAAACTAGTCAATGCCATTTATTTATTTAATGCCATTTATAAATTTATTTCTCTTCTCACACACACACACACACACACACACACACACACACACACACACACACCTGTTCTTATCAAACACTGTCATCTGTGCTACAAACGTTGTCTCTCCATCATCTCGGTGGGAGGAGTAACGCTTCTTCCTGCCAGATATCTCATCAGCAACATCTGTGCAAACACACACGTCTTCTATGAGCACATTGTAATGTAACTGATAGTCACACAGTGTAGATGAGACACTATGACCGGTTGTGATCCTCATGCAGCACTCTCTACCAACAAACGTGCACACGAGTCCCCGGACTCCGGCCTGCTCACTGGTTCATGCACTGGTGACGCTATTTAAATGCATCCTACGTTAAATACATTTTGAGTCGACAGGTCCCCATTGGACACCTCCACGTTCCTATAAAGTGGTGTTTTCAATGAGCATAATTTGCATGTAATGAGTCTGAATGACGTACTGTTGTCCCGGGTGCTGATCTCACGCCCTGCAGGACACGTGACCCTAAAAAGCAGGGAGTAAGACTTCACCATATGGCTGTTACTAGGTTCAAACTCCTGACTGGGCACCATGATAGTCGGCCACGCCCCAGTCTTCACTCGCGGGTTCAACGGCACCTGCTTCTTCCCAGTGGGCACCTGTTTTATGGGACAACTCACATCCTGCAGATAGTAAGAGAAGAACAGACAGGCATGGTGAGGATGCAGAAACCAAATCTGAGATAGAGGTGTACATGAGACCAGATTTAATAAGCAGGGCAAATTATTTTGAAACTGCAGAAAGAAGTGCTAACAGGAGAGACCAGTTCTGTGAGTGATCTGAGGCACAAATTAAAGGGGCCATGTCATGGTTGCTCAAAGAAAGCAGCCTAAATATCATTAGTGGTATTAAATGCTAATATGGTTTATGGAGGCTAACAGAAATTAATTTGGTTCATACTAACAACTTACTAGGACTTTTTTCGAACAGTTCAGCCCAGCAAGTTTTCAAAAAGTTCATGTTGCAATCCATTCCCATTCACTCCATGTTAGGTTCAAAACCCCTAAATTTCTTTTGAAATGCAAGTGTAAAGGCTATTAAACGAATATAGACAGGTATGTTTGACATTCTCTGATTATTTACATGACATTTTTTTATTTTTGAATTTGGGTAAAAATCTTGACACCTCCTTTTATGTGCACAGACACATGCGGTCAGTACATTTAACAATAACGAACAATGCATTCTACCAAGAGCAGTGCAGATCAGTCTAGGATTGCAAACATATACAGAATAACATGCCTTTGCAACAAATACGTTCTAAGAGCATCTTCCTCTGGCATTCCAAGGAAACTGAGACAGAGTGGAGAAAATTATTTCCCTTCTTCCAAGACCTCTCACAGTCAACTGTATTCAGTGTTTTCCAAAAAGCATAAATACACACACCCACACACAAACATTTCATTTATTTATGTCTACAGCAACAAGAAATGTGGCATTCATTGAAACTTTAACTGATATGAAACAGGTGTGTGTGTGTGTGTGTGAGTGTGTGACCTCTTACCTTCCTCTTCTTGTGACACACTTTGATGAGCAACACCTCCAGTGACACCGAGCTCTCCTCATTCTCGCAGTTCTGCGTTTTATCTGAAACAGTTTATTACACTTTTATTAGGCACGTGAACAACTGTAGCACAAGCTACAGACTAAAAGGAGTAGAGCTTACGGAACAGAAAGAGATGTAGTGACAGGGTGACAAAAACAGACAGACAGATACAAACAAAGCAAGTATTATGTTAACCTTTTCTAATATCTATTTATTTCAAAATACCTATTTCACAAAACAAACAAATAAATAAATAAACAAACAAACAAGTTACACGGTGGCGCAGTCGTTAGCACGTCCGTCTCACAGCAAGAAGGTGCTGGGTTTGATTCCCAGCTCGGGCGTTTCTGTGTGGAGTTTGCATGTTCTCCCTGTGCTTGCGTGGGTTTCCTCCGG
>JAOUQZ010000024.1:6968675-6988815 GCA_028564935.1 Neosilurus hyrtlii
TGCGATGGCCTGGCGAGCTGTCCAGGGTGTACCCCGCCCTCGCCCAGAGTAGGCTGAGATGGGCGCCAGCCTCCCCGTGACCCTAATTAGGAATAAGCGGTTCAGAAAATGAATGAATCAATATATATAAATAAAACGAAATCCACCTAGTTCTACTTGAGACATTTCAGAATATGAGAAAGTAATATCAGCACAGATGTGTTTCTTACCAACTTTATGGAAGAAGCCAGTGAAGGTGAGCTGCAGGTGTGATGCCAAACTGCAAAACAATGACAACAAACATGCATCAAACCCCTAAAAAAAAATAAATAAATAAAGGTTTGGTTCGACTGTAGATAAGCTGTGATGTTGTGCTTACTTGTGCGTCTCCTGCTCTGTTTTCATCCTTTCCACTTTGAAGAGTAGATCGTCCATGCTGAAATGTTTTCTGCCAGACAGGAAGACACAACAGACACTGAGGCTCCGTCCCAAACAATTCACTTCATTATTTTTGGGTTTAATACAGGACATCAGCCAACGTACAGCTTAGTGTAAAAACATCTGCTCTGATGAAAGTCCACGATGGTGCTAATTTTCATGACCAAAGTATCACTTGTAATAATATTCATTCTTGCTTTTTAGCACAAACTTTTTTCTTTGAGCAGGATCCTCAGTAAAACAGCTCATTTACTCATAAAAATTCACACACTGTACCAAAGGGTCGTCCCACCAAGCATTAACTTTGTATTTGTTTAATATAAAAAAAAAATGTATAATGTATTATTTTGTGTGTACATAACTTCTGTGCATAATATACACATAATACATGATTACTTTAATCATAAGAGAAATCCAATTCTGAAAATAAAATGAAGATCTTGGAGTTGCCAAATCAAAGTCTTAACCTGAATCTTATTAAAATGTTGTGGCAGGACCTGAAAAGGGCAGTTCATTTCCAAAACCCTGCATTAGATCACTGTATAAAGGAATGGGCCAAAATTTCTCCACAGTGATGCCAAAAATGAACTCGTGTTGCTGGAAGAGTTTGACTGCAGTCGTTGCTACCCAATGTGACACAACCAAGTATTAACTTTAGAGGGCTATTACTTGTTTACATGTAGGTACCAGTGAGTTTTTGTCTGATAAATTGCGAGATAATTTGAAATCTGACCATTTTTTTTGCTCAGGTTATCTTTTGTGCAAAACTACATTGGTTTGGTGATCAGAAACAATTCAATGTCATGAATAAATAAAAAGAAAAAAAACAGAAAGGGGGCAAATTCATTTCCACAGCATGCAATGTAGCTGCATTACCATTAAATAGCATTAGCATTTCTTCAAACTCAAACAGAAGTTAAGGATGTGGTGCAATTTATTCCAGATTGTAACTCAATGTGTCCTGAAATTTAAGCCAAACTTACTTCAGACCTTTTAATTATTGTTATTATTCCAAACAGTTTGTTTATGTCTCTGACTTCTTCACACTGTGAAATCGGCTCTATCAAAATTTCCCCCCAAAATTCTTACTTACAAAAGATGACAAGCAGTGACATTTACACTTATTAATACTCACGATGTGGTAATGCAATATTCTCAATGACTTATTAGTCAGAATCGATTCCTCGTTACACACAGCCTTGAATTAATCTCGTACACAGCTGCAGTCTGCCGTTTTGAGTTAGGAGGAACTCTTATCTGATACTACTGAGGGGTTGTGTCAGTTAGTGGTTTGGTGTTGGCTGTATATGGCAATGGAATTGCTGACACTGCATGTAGTGAAGAGCATGAAGCTTTGTTACATACTGTATTATGCCAAATAATTTCCGATTACATTCACATATCACAAACAGTAAGCAAACTCTTAGCTACCAAGAATTCATTCATTCATTTTCTAAACCGTTTAATCCTAATGAGAGTCGCAGGGATGTGCCCAGGAATCGAACCCAGGACCTTCTTGCTGTGAGGCGAACGTGCTAACCACTGTCACCATGCTGCCAGTTACCAAGAATGAAAGAAGAAAGGAAAAATAAAAGACCACATGCAAATTAAGAGGGAAAAAAAATCAGTAGTCTGGACTCTAAACTGATAGAGAAATAGTAGCTAAAAGACAACAACAACAATAAACATATGGCAAGCTACAAAACAAAACCTGGAAGTAACCTTCATCCTCCTCTTATACCAAAGTTTCTTGTGTTTGTGCACAGGATCCAGGATTATAAAAATTGAGGAAAATTGGTGAAACTGGGCTTGGCAGAGGTCTGCGCTCTCCGAGTGCTTGGTTTTCCTTTGGACTAGAAAAACTGTTTGATTGTCAACCAGATCATGTGTGTAGTGCAGCAGGTGGCGGGTATCAGAACAAGTTAGAGCACTGCACCAGCGAGAAGCTCAATATATATTTACATTTACAACATTTGGCAGAAGCTCTTATCAATTATCACTTTTATACAACTGAGCAATTGAGAGTTAAGGCCTTGCTCAAGAGCCCAACAGTGGTGATAGTGGGGATTGAAGCCCAGAATAATAATGTTTCACCATTGTTCTCCATTATAGTACCCCTTAACAGGTCTATTTGAATCTGCTAGGCAAGCAGAAGCCGTTACCTTTTGCCGCTGACTCGGGAGTTGCGGTGGGACATGTATGTCAGGGTTCTGTGCAGAAAAATGGGCTGGAACAAAAGGAAAGGCAGAAGCTGTAAACATGATCACATCTCAGATTCCTCGGCTCAGTTTGATGGTTTCTGATGCATATACTTACAGCCATGAGGTTCCTCGTGCGAAGGAATCTGTATATCTGAGTTGGTTCTGTGAAAAGAGTTCAAGAAGTGTTGTTCAATGTTTACATTCAATATGACTGTAATGCGTACTTGAAATGACCATCCTCTTAACCCAAGCAAGTCTGGGTGTACATCAGTGTATAACTAATCTGAGTGTAACACTAATATATAACACTAATGTAGCAAATATTCTGTAAGAAATGCTTATTTATCGTTTATGGAAGATGTGATTTAGAAAGAGTACATTTTCTGCAACGGGAAAGTCTTCAGCAATGAGGACTTCACAAAAAGCTGCATTTTTTCCTGCCTTATTCACTCCAAAAAAGAGAAACCATAGAGGCTAATGACATGATGATTGTTCATAACATGAATTGATATCAGGAGCTGATTTGCTTCAGGGCCGTGTTTCAACATCAAATTTAATTACAAACTGGGGGGGAAACTACGCTATGCTCTCCTTTAATAACAGTAATGTCATACCTCTTGTTTCTCTTGCATCATGTGAACACAAGACTAACTGCTGTTGATGAACTGTATTGCATTACCACCAGTCACTTGTCTGTCCAACGTGTTCCTTTCCTATTACTGTTTTACATTGTGTTGAATTAAAACAAAATCATAAAGAATTCATAAGCAAACCTAATTTATTTTTTTATTCCTGACCTAATCTTAATAGTCATATAGTTGACTTGACTGAATAAAATTTGTGTTCAACCTTCACTTACAGTCAGACGACAGCACTTTGTTTCTCAGCACTGACTTGACAACATTAAATGATTTGCAAGTTAAAACTAGCAATGACGCTCAGCATTTTTTCCCCCTTGCCCTATAACCCCCCCCCCCCCCCAACATGGGGCTACATGCTTCAATCCAATTCTTATTATGTACCCAGCAGTTCTTTGCCTTTGAATTGCCTGTAAAATTATTCTAACCACGATACTGCGTCCCACATGCATGCACAACATCATACCATTGTTTATATATTCAGGATGTGCCAGTTGATACAGCATATTTGTGTCAGAAATGATACCTGACTTATCTTGCAATCCAATCCTTTACCACAGCAAACTAAGTAAGCATTAGTTTATTTCTTATCTCTGTATGTTCTCCTTAATTTGGTCATACTATCTACCCTCTTCCACATACATAAGCTGACAGACGTCTGCAATTGGTCAAGAGTGTTGTTTTTCCTTAATACAAGACAGTGTTACCAGTGTTACTCTCTTGGAATTCTAGCAAATGCTGCCATTGTAGAGATTCATAGAACAACAGGAAACAAAAGGAAAAATGTCCCATTACCAGAATTTTAGCTTTAAGAAGAAAGCATTGTTTAAATAAATTTAAAGCAGAAGTGACTACATTAAAAAAGTAACATCAGCATTATTTTAGGAGTTGAAATGTTTCACCACGAGTTTAAATAAATGATGTAAACTATGTGTCATATACTCCACTCGGGACAGTGTGAAGAAGTCTCATACTGGTTAACCATGATTGCCTACTGTGTAATTACAATACTTCAACATACCTTAATACTAATATGGTTTACCTATGGTACATTTCTTAACACTGTGGTACTACTCTAACTAATACGCCTTGGATTAACTATGGTGTACTATGTTTAACTATGGACTTAATACAGTACTTCTTGGTAACCATAATGATACTCTGGTTTCCAAATGTTACAGTATACTTTAATTTGGATTACACCCAGGTAACCATAATGCGACTCTACTACAGTTAACTACGGCAAGGTAGAGTCATGTTCAAGTGTACTGTGGTACTATGTGGTAAAGATGAAACTACTATGGTTTTAACTATGGCATACTATGCGCTTACTACATCACTTCTCAGTAACCATAACACTACTCAAATTCACCAATAGCACAGTATGTTTGAGGTTGGATGTACTGTGGAAGTTTACAGTAGCATTAATACCACTACAGTTTAAGTATGGTATACAGTTCTTAACTATAGTTGTACTACAGAGCTCCATAGTAAAAAGTATATTCTGTTTAACCAGTGCATATTAGGTTTAACTATGTATACTATGGTTTATTATGGTACTACTTTGGTAGGTATGGTTTATCGTGCTTCATGGTATGGCTTAGTATGGCCAAGTTTGACAGTTCTGTGGTACTTTTTGGTAACTAGTATGGTAAGCTCTCATTTTACTACAGTACCTAAAATGGCAGTGTCATGGTTATTTGAAGAAAATAAAAACAATTTAGGAGTTTGCAAGGTGATCCTAAGCTTTGTAAACTGTTCATCCCAACAAGACTTCAAAAAGTCCATATAACTATTCATGTCCATTTGCTCCATATTTTGCTCAAAACCTCTAGACTGCTTTTAATTTGCAAGCCGAAATGCTATTTAACAAATATCCACAAGTACATCAGACTAGTCATGGCAGAATTATTTTGATGACGCTTTGGCAACTGGTTTTGGGTACAATTCATGACCCCTTTAAAGCTAATCCTGGACATGGATTATTTTCAATCTTCATGAAACTCACGTATTCACTCATTTTCCAAACCGGTTAATCCTGTAAGGTACCGAGGCTGGGGTACTGGGATGAAACCCGAGCATGCATGGGCAAAACATGCAGACTCCACACGGAAACGCCCGCAACTCGAACCCCAGGACCTTGTTTCAGTGAGGCGGACGTGCTAATCAGTGCTAATCACTATGCCACCATTACGCGCCTTCATGAAACTCATTCAGGGTAATTATTACGACCTAGAACATCAGGCAGGATCTGATATAGTCACAGGTTGAGGTCCAGGATGTTTTTTGCTACGAGGTAAAGATACGGCAGTTCTGGAAAATAACCACTATCAAAGTATGGAGGTTATGTCCTGCTGTTTCCTGATGTTCCTGTAGTGTGCATCCTCAGAAACATTCAAGTAGCTTCCCTTGTCACAGGAGTGGCCTTAAGGGGACACTAACAGGGGTCCAGGTTAAAATGGCAATAAATATGCAGGAATGTACCGTAAGACTGTATAAATGTGAAAGATATACATGTTTCAATCAGGTCACAGTACAAATTCCCCTGAACTGGTGGTGCTCAGTGTTTCAGGGAAACTTTCTACTAAAGAGCCTGAAGCCAATTACAACAACAACAAAAAAAAACCACAGAAATATTTGTGCTACTTTTAGCCTCAGCTCTTCTATGCCTTTCCCTCATGGGTTGTTTGTGTCCCATAAAAACAAGCCGACTGATTTACCTAAATAATGTATAGAAGGTATAATTCTGAGGAACATGCCGAACGCACGTGCCGAGGCTTTTTAATGCACGCGCCCCCTGATTTTCCTGAAGTACTTATTCAAGTAAAAATAAACAACACAAAAACCGACAGTTATTCCATTGTTGTCATATTTACCATACCAACATAATAATAAAAGCACTTTCTGTTCATTCTGTCTAACCTTCTGCTTGGTAGTCCTCTTCTTTAACCGTATTTAGCCTTGTGGTTAGGCTTGGGTTTGAAAATTATTTGGAATTTTAAACCATATTTTCCACTAAAGGAAGCTGAGAATGTGAAACAACACATGGCGAGAGCAAAAGAGATGAACACGAGACTTAAAAAGAGCAAACAGAGCGACTTAGCTGTTCTAAACAAACAGAAATGTTGTTAGCCACCGGCTAATTAGCTCGAGCCGTTTGGAGTTGAATTGGTTTGGCTGGAGATAGAAGCGAGCGCGCGACACTCACTCTCGAAGGCCTGCAGGAAGAGCTCATGGTCGGCTTGGAGCTGCTCCATTTTGGGTCTCTTGGCAGCACTCATGGCCAGGCTGCTGGTGTGGGTTGGATGCGCGTGTGTTTTTGCGGATCTGTAAGGATCCGAGCCGGGCTTGTGCGGTGCCATGATATCCCCCACCTGACTCTACAACGCCGAGACTGTGTGACAGAATCCAGCACAACTCGGCGGAACAAAAGGCAGCGCTCTAGTGTTTCCGCAACAGGGTGAAACGGCGCGCGCCCGTCTCCATGGCAGCCACGGTGGATTCGAATAGAAAATAATAACAATAAACAAAATCCGTGGATGTTTTTTTTTTTTTTAAAAAAACGGAAGCACATGTGCTCTTAATAAACACAGGGTTCGCTTCCTTTAGTGTTAATTCAAGATTAAATGCAACTAGATACCAAATTCACTGGTCTCTTTGCTCCTGTTTAAAAACAATCCGTAACAACGTGTTTCCGGAAGCACTGTATTTAAAATACTCCGGACATCCTTTACG
The DNA here is from genome assembly GCA_028564935.1 of Neosilurus hyrtlii. NCBI lineage: Eukaryota > Metazoa > Chordata > Actinopteri > Siluriformes > Plotosidae > Neosilurus > Neosilurus hyrtlii. The sequence goes on from JAOUQZ010000024.1 coordinate 6,975,667, forward strand.
TGTGGTTATAATAAATTATTCAAAACAAAACATTTCGTCCACAAATATAAAACTCTGCTTAAACAAGCATCCCGAATAGAGCGTATAAGCCCCGCCTCTTCCGCTTCTACTACAGTAAAGTTGGAGTTTATTTCCGGTGAGAAAAATACGGCAATAAAAGGCAAAAACACATTTTTTTTGAAAACCTATTCAAAATTTTAGCACTAATGACACATAGAACGATTGCCAATTTAAAAGATTATTTTTGTAAATTAATTTTATATCCCTGTTTACATTATTCACTCAAAATATTACTGATACACGACAATTCGCGACTTACTTTAGTAGAAAAATTGTCTTAAAATTGGCAAACGTGATATGTGTAATTTATAGCAATATTTATACGGGATAATATATAGTGTACATATTAAAAAAAAGAGAAAAGGTCCAGCGGTAGTCCACCGGAAGAGGAGGGGCTTACTCTCTCTCTCTCTCTCTCTCTCTCTCTCTCTCTCTCTCTCCTCTGACGTGTACATAGAGCTCTATATTCCCTTTTTTAATCCTTTATTATAATAAAGTACGAATAACAGTACGAAACAAGGCACTCAGAAACATTGTAGTCACAGTCAATAAATTTGCTTGAGTCTGAGAGGTGAATACAAAATACAAATGCAGAAATAATGTATTAAATAAAACAAACTATAACAAAAAGAAAAGAAAAAGACTAACAAAAAAAAAAACTGGGATTAGCTGAAATGAGGCGGAATCGTTTGCGGAACCGTTCAATCCTACTACTAGGTTCACGGGCAGGCTGAGGCCCATCTCAGCCGGCACTGGGCGAATTGGCAGGGTGAACCCTGAACAGCTCACCAGACCATCACAGAGCAACACACCCAACCATCCACACCCACATCCTCATCTACGGGCAATTAGAAACACTCAGTAAGCTTAATGTGCATGTCTTTGAATTGTGGGAGGAAACCGGAGCACCCAGAGGAAACCCATACAAGCATGGCGAGAACATGCAAACTCCACACAGAAATACCTTCTTGCTGTGCGGTGGATGTGCTAACCACTCCAAAGAAATCAAGCCCATCTCCAGAGCCAATCGCAAGGAATTTGGAAAGGTTTGTGGAGAGGTTTGGCTCAGATTGCCGGTTTTATCTGAACCGAAATTCATTTCAATCCTGTTTATAAACAGTTGGTTTCCCCTTCTTTGAGTTTCCTTACAACACCATCTTAAATAGGGCTCTGTTGCTGCAGACCTCTAGGATTAATCCATGTACAGATTACGAGTAAACAATATATACTGTACAGGATTGTTCTTTTTTAGGCTATAGTTAGGTTCAGTGATGTCATTACTAACATATACAAGGTTGAACAATTGTGTTATAAATACTAATTAACTCTGTTATTCATGTAGAAATGAAGATTTTATTACAAAAAAATAAATCCACACAAAATGTGAAATGTATTAGAGTTACAGTGCTGTAAGTAAAATCAAAAGTACCCATATAGGACGTAATGTAGTATTTACTGGACTACAGGACACTTTATTGGTACCAGGTGCTCCGTCTTATACAACTGAATTTCTGAGAAAATTCAAAACATCTGAATTTAGTGGTTAGGATTCATATGTACCACAAAACTAAAAACTAGATGTGAACACAATCTTTTAACAAAGGAACCCTTTAAAAAATATACAATAATAATAATAATAATAATAATAATAATAATAATACATAAAAAAGCAAAAGTATCAGAGAACTATTCTGACAGGAGTTAGAAAGGGACATGTCACATCTGAGAAAACATTCTCAAAGAAACTGCCACAACGACAATCAGAAACAGAGGATTTTAACATCACTAATAATATTTTATTAATAAATAACCATTTCTAAAGTATCATCTACAGGCATGTGTAAACCATAAAGCAGTCACTAAATCCATCCTGACCTCTATTACCATCTATTTTGTTCATTTGCCAAACCGCTTAATACTACTTGGGTCATGGAGGCTGGAGCCCATCTCAGCCAACTCTGGGTAAAGGCAGGATACACCCTGAACATCGCAGGGACATTCACACTGACACCAATTCGGACCAGCCAATTAGCCTAATGTGCATGGCTTTGGACTGTGGGAGGAAACCAGAGTACCCAGAGGAAACTTGTGTAAGCATGGGGAGAAAATGCAGACTCCACATGCAAACATTCTCGCCGACTAGGATGTGCTAACCACTACGCCACCAATTTTGTTCATTTTTATTTAATTTGTTTCGGTGCATCTTTTGTGATCCTTGTGTTCCTGTTTCCTTGTTCGTCTGCCAATACACTTCCTTTTCCCCACTTCCTCATGTGACATTCTCATGACTTCTCAAATAATCACTGCTGTATTGCAGTATTGAATTATACTAACTCTAACTCTCTCTATGTGTATATTGTTCTTATCTTTCCAAGCAGCAAAAAGCCTGAGAAAAGGCCTTAGGGTTTCCTTTGCATGAAAAAAAAAGATCTTTATTACCTTGATGCAATCTTCAAAAAAAAATTGTACTGTGTAAAAATCTGCAAAACAGAGAGTTATTGTAATAATAAAAGACTGAGTATGATCTCTCAATTCGTTTAGATGTCTTAGGATATGTTTAGGACTTGTGTAATGCACTTCAATTGATTAGTTTGTCTATTTATTTGAAGAAATTAATGAATAAGAGTCACATCATTATATCTGATGCCAATGATTACCCACATATAACTAAAGATGAACCAATACCAAAATTCGTACTATGCTGTTGATATATGTGATGTAAACATATATTCTATTGGTTTTTATGTTATCAGGCTCACAGGCAGACAGGTACACACAACCAATTTCATAACCTTCCCCTATTGTGGAGAAAATGATAGCAATCAAAGCAAAACAATGCAATCTTCAACTAGCGAGTGACACTGGCTTCACCCTCACTCTGTCCTTTAAAGACACTTTATTTACTTGATCTTTAATAGTATTGATTAACGCTCGTCAGTAGGTTTTTCATTCCTGTAACGGTGTTGATGATTAGCAACAATTAAAGCATACCCCTAGCCTAACTGTCACTGGGGTTTCTGCTAATCAGTTGTACAGTGTAAGACTGAGATCACAGCAGAGACATGGTAGGCGAAATATTTCGGTCGAAACATGTGGTTAGAATTGCAGCAGGCTGCCAGTCTGACATTAAAACGTCTTCTGTCTATACATTAGTCTTCCTCATACACTGAGGAATGTGGAGCGCTTGTATCGAGGTTCCTTGAGGCTCACAGCTGGGTTTGCGAGTTTCATTTTTTCTTAAAGATGATGTATGAGATGAGCAGGACGAGGCTTGCTGTGAGGAACACGATGAGGAACTGGTGGATGGTGAGGACATTCTCCAGTGTGTGGATCCTCTCCTCCATGGCGTTGGTGTGGATGTAGTCATACACAGATGCCCCAATGCCCCACACCATCCACACTACATCCACTATCAACTTCATGGTTTAGTCTCACTCTCTCTCTATCTCTCTCTCTCACACTCTCACACACATACACACACACACACACACTAGGGTGTAGAGAACCACTGAAGCTCCTCCCTATCTAATGTAGTCCATCTGTTACAGGAGGAATTCACACTCAGGAGATAAAGCTGAAAACAAATACTAACAAAACAACAACAGAAAAAATTAATTCCAATTCGAATTAGCATTAGCATTAGCATTCACACTGATTCACTCACACTCCCTCTCTCTCTCTCTCACACATACACACACACACACCGACCATAATATTAGTCACAGCTGTTTTTGACACCTAGAAACAGCTATAACAGAACAACAAATAAAGAATAATTTCGCTCCACTCACCTCGACAACAAGTGCATATCATATGTTACTACTGGAAGGCATTTTTTACAATGCGCATGCGCAGTGTCACGCGCACAGCTCTGGCCTTGTCTCAATTTCCTCCACACAAACTGTGCGCGAGCTAAAGACGGCGATCCGTCGGGAGCAGGATATTTTTATGTCGCGCATGCGCAGTGCAAAGAAGCACCCATAGGATCCGTGTATCAAATGTTTGTCCATACAGCTTCACTAAAAGTTAAATCTTTATTTTAACACTGACTGGAAAAGTGTGTGTCTCATTGGTCTTTCTTTATCTAAAGTTTTATTTGTAATAATTAACGCTTTTTTTAAATTTGTAAACTTGTTTTTTCATTATTTCAATATATTTATCCCTCAAACAAACAAACAGAAATAAGAAAAAGTATAGAAATTACTTTTCATGGGGAAAAAAGACAAAAATAATATCTGGAACTAAAGTCAGAGCTGACAAGTTCCCCTTCAAAACGAAAGTGCGCTTCTGAGTAAAAAAATAGATCCGAATTTATATATAGATGTATATAAAATTCAATTTATACTATTTACTTTTAAATAGGCTTAGTAAGTAAATAAGGTAAGTGGTTCAAATAAGGTAATTTTTGCCTGAAAGCCTGTGAGGCGCGGTGGCCAAGTGGTAAGGCGTCGGTCTCGTAAACCGAAGATCGCGGGTTCGAACCCCGTCCGTGCCTTTAGATAAAGTAAAGAACCATGTTATAATTTTAGATTCGGAATCTTCAATCAAAAGGTAATTCAATTTCATTTATTCAAATTAAAAAGTGAAACCAATATATTATATAGACAATTCACACTCATACCTAGGGGCAATTTGAAGCAACCAATTATCTTAATGTGCATGCTTTTGGACTGTAGGAAGAAACTGGAGTACCCAGAGGAAACCCACATAAGCACGGGGAGAACACGCAAACTCCACACCGAAACACTCTCACCGAGCCCAGAACCCGGACACAGGACTGTCATGCTGTGAGGCGGACACGCTAACTACTACGCCACCGTGCCACCCATAACGCAAAGTGTCTACCATAAAATTTTAGTAAATGAGCTGTTCTTACTATAGAAACACTAATGTATTGGTGCACAAGTGCCCACTGTCCTCACGTTTTATCAATTAATTAATAATTAGCTTTAAGTCCTGACATGACTTAATAAACAAGTCTCAGCTTATTAATAACTCACTATAGTAAGTATTAAATCATTATTGCCAAAATTATTTCTTGGGCATGTTACCATGCAAACACATTGACATTGACATTTTTCTGAACCGCTTAATCCTATTTAGGGTCACGGGGAGGCTGGCGCCCATCTCCGCCGACTCGGGGCGAGGGCAGAGTACACCCTGGACAGCTCGCCAGGCCATCGCAGGACAATGCAAACACACTTTTATTTATTAGATCTGTTTTTTATTAGATTAGATTTATTAGCACTGAATTCGAGTGCGATAAAAGCTAATTATTTATTACAATAATAATAATAATAATAATAATAATAGCTAGAAAATTCCTGCAGAAATGTTAAATGTTTTGCCTGCAGCTTGGTGCGTATCCATCAGGTGTTCTCGCTGCACGGAAGATGGAAGAGACGCGTACTTATTCAGTAGTATGTGCAGGACTTTAGGTGTTGTTACTTGTATTTCCGAGATGATGTCACAGAGAGGAATTGGAGGGCGTCACTGAGAAGAGGTTTTTGGAGAAGGGTTTATATCATAGAAATTCTCAAGGAGGGTTTTCCTATTGTGGGACACAGTGATGTCCCAATGTCCTACTGTGACATCATAAGTAATAAGTTCTCTTTAAGTATCTAGACTATGTGTATTAGTAGAGAGCTGACCTGACCTGTAGAGAAGACTCGTAAATAAGTACACCCTTGAAATAAAGAATTTTTATCAACTGAATGGCTGAACTAGAGTACTAACTGGACTCCTGACGGTCATCTGACCTGTCCAATCAGCACAAAGTTAAATATTTTTCAGGAAGTGAAATGGTAAATTGTCTGTGTGCGTGTGTGCGTGTGTGTGTGTCATTCCAGTCCTTCAGTCTGAAAGCATATGGGATGATGATGTGACAGAGTCGGGTATTAAAGGGTCGAATGCTTTGGTACTTTTTCCAGATGGTAGAAGTGTGTGTGAGGGGTGTGTGGGGTCATTAGGCCCTTAACCCTCAAGTGCTCAGCTGCATAAAAAAATGTATGCCGCTCTGGATGAGAGCGTTTTCCCAAGTGCTGTAAATGTAAATGAGTTGGCCCTGTAATGGTCTGGTGGGCTGTTCACGGTGGATCTCGCCTTCACCCAGTGTTGGCTGAGATAGGCTCCAGCCTTGTACTAGGATTAAACAGTATGGCAAACAAGTGAGTGTAATTTTTTTCCACCACAGGAGTGTCTAAAGGACGCAGTTAAGATCCTGGGCTCCGGCGGTGCCGTATTCCTGGGATATCTAGCTGCAGTTGGGGATGAGCGCTTCTATACTACCACCCTCATGCCCGTGCTGCAAAGATTTGTCGGTGCAGAAACGGCTCACAACATGGCTGTACGCTTACTCAGCCTGGGTCTGGCGCCCAGAATTCGCTACCAGGATCCGGCATCACTGGTAAGCGTAGAAAGTGTTTTAATGTGCCTCTGTTCACATTAACACGTGAGCTGTATTGTTAGAGTCGACTGTAAATTGAGTATAATGGTAAATGACTAGTGTTAGCAAGTGGACGTACTTGGATTGTGCTGCTTTACTTCTCAAACGTATCGTATGATATTGTATTATACCCCCTGATATTTCTTAATTTAATTAGATGTTTCTTGTTTTGTAATCAAGGAAGTCAATGTGATGGGACGGAGGTTCAGGAATCCTGTTGGGATTGCAGCAGGCTTCGATAAATGCGGCGAGGCGGTGGATGCCCTGTACCGGATGGGCTTCGGCTTTGTCGAGGTGGGCACAGTCACTCCAAAACCACAGGAGGGAAATCCAAAACCCCGTGTGTTCAGACTCGAGGCTGACCAGGCGGTTATTCACAGGTGAGAGATGGGTTTGAGTGTCGTTGCAGAGTGTTTGTTCCATTTCTACTAACTCTGAGATGATTTATGCAGCTTACTGCAGCTAAGGCAGATAAATGCAAATCCTGGTTGATTTTGATAAATTTAGCTAATATAATATAAGGGAAAATTCCATTCCATTACTGTAGATTGCTTAACCTATACTACTGAACTAGCCTGCTTATTGGTTAACAGTGTCTCAATTCTTGAACATCCTTCGACGAACACATTCCAACACATTAACCGTAGTAAAGCACTCATTGTTCAATGAGATGATCTAGTCTACAGAATATCTCCTATTTGCATCATGAGCTGAACCCTGCCTCATAAAGCGTCACTCCTTATGGGACAAATCAAACTGATCAAGTGGTGGTACCAGGGGCGTGTGTATAGTGAATCTTGCAATAGGTTCACCCTGTACACCCTGAACAATGGACTGGTGAATTGTCCATTTCACCTGTCCAATGCAAAGAGGAAACCGGAGTACGTGGAGGAAACCCACGCAAGCACGGAAAAAAAAATGCAAACTCCACACAGAAATGCCTTCACTGAGCCTAGGACTCAAACCCAGCACCCTCTTGCTGTGAGTTGGACGTGCTAACAACTACGCCACTGTGCCGCCTACAATGCAAAGTATTTACCATAAAATTCCTTGTGAACAAGCTCATGACATCACTAGTTGGGTATAAATCCTATATGGGTTTTTCAGATATGGTTTCAACAGCTGTGGTTCTGTAGCTGTTCAAGAACGATTAAAATCCAGGCAAGGTGTTCAGTCCGAGCTCACTAAAGGTAAACCTGATGCATCCTTGTTCCCCTCAAACACAGAGCACTTCATTCATTTCCTGTTATTTCAGTGGAAAAACTCAGTAAGATGGAATTATTATATAATCTCAGCAGGCAAACTGTTAGGCATCAACCTGGGCAAGAACAAACTGTCCACTGATGCTGTGGCAGATTATCTGGAGGGAGTGAGGGAACTTGGCTCTCTCGCTGACTACCTGGTAATTGAGGTGAGCAGCCCAGACACGCCAGGCCTCCGAAACCTGCAGGGGAAGAAAGAACTGCACCATCTACTGAAGAAGGTAGAACACGGCTCGTTTGCCAAATGCAGATTGACTGTCTGTCATGGCATTACTTACTTACTGCTTTTTTTTTTATATGAATACAGGTACTGAAGGCGAGAGACTCTCTGCAAGGAGCGACTCGGCCTCCAGTAATGGTTAAGATTGCTCCGGATCTCTCCCAGCAGGACAAGCAGGACATCGCAGAGGTCATCACAGAGGTCAGGATTTTTCTTCTTCTTTTTTCTTCTGATCACTTTATACCCCATAACACATGCTAGAAAATACTTTCGATATCCTCTTAGACCCCCACATCCAGTATCGCCACCTCCCTCCAATATTCGGCATCAACACATAATTCTAGAGAAATGAACATATTGTGTTTGTTTGTTTGTGTATTATGTGCGTTAGCTCGGGGCGGATGGTTTAGTCGTCTCCAACACCACGGTCTCCAGGCCAGAGACTTTGCAGGACCACAACAAGAATGAGATGGGAGGTCTGAGTGGGCAGCCGCTTAAAGAGCTGTCCACGAACATGGTACGGGAGATGTACACCTTAACAAAAGGTAAAATAAATAAATAAATAATTTATGACATATTTTCACAAACTGAGTTGGTCTGGCGAGCTATGCAAGGTTCACCTAGTGTTGGCTGAGATAGGCTCCAGCCTCCCCACAATCATAGCAGGAGTAAGCAGTTTGGCAGATGAGTGGGTGAGTGAGGTGAGCATAATAAAACATGCCATAAATCTGACATCCAACCAGTCAACACATCAGATATTCTGAGCTGTAATAGGTTGCGTGTGTGTCGGCCCTATGTTGGTCTGGCGAGTTGTCAGGGTGGACCCGACCTTCGCCCAGTGTAGGGTGAGATCCCTGCAACCCTAATAGATCACTTATAGACGCTAATAGGAGTAAGCAGCTTAGCAAATGAGTGAGTGAGTGAGTGAGTGAGTGAGTGAGTATACAGGAACCGACATCTATTAGTATACACCACACTTGAGTGGCACAATCTGATTGGTCCACTATCTCCGGATTAAAAAAACGTTGTCCTGCCCTCACTCTGAGCAGGTGGTGTCCTTAATATCAGTCATTAAAACAGGAAAACAAAACCATAGAATTCTCATTTTACTATGTTTTTCTTGTTTATATATATAGTATATACTACAACACCTTTATGGAACGTAGTTCAGTGCTTAAGTTTTGTTGTGGAATGAGTGCACTCTAAAGACGCTGTTAGCTTCACAGCGCTATTAGCTCAGCTTGTGGTGCAGAGCTCACCTGACCTGCCTCTTTCATAGTTAAGATATGTAAATATGAACTATAAAAATCTTATTATAGTTTGCTTTGCTTTGGTCATTAGAGTTAATAAACACTTGCTCATGTGTGAGATCGGCTGCATCTGCCATGATAAAAAAAAATAAACCATAAGAAACTCATTTTAGTGTGCTTTTTTGTGCTGATGCTCCCATGTAGTATATACTAGAAATATTTGCATATATATATATATGAAATAGCGAACAAATCAGGTGGCGGCATACTCGTCTAGTATATACAGTACTAAATACGTTAATATAGAGATTTGTGTTAATTGTTCACGCAATATATTTCAAGGCCTGATTTCTCTCGTCTTCTCAATTCAAATTGGACTGAACCTTCTAACTCCCTTCTAATGTTTTAAAATGCCATGTCAAGTCAGGATGGTGAAATATTTTCCTGAACTGGAAAGAGATATTTCTTTGTGCTGTAGGAAAGGTGCCCATCATCGGTGTGGGTGGGGTGGCTAGTGGACAGGATGCTCTGGATAAGATCCGTGCTGGAGCATCACTGGTTCAGTTCTACACAGCGCTGGTGTATCAGGGGCCTCCGATTGTGACCAAGATCAAAAGGGAACTGCACAATCTCCTAATGTAAGTACGCCCTACTTTTTCTGATTGCAGCCTGTATTACATCAGGTATTTTATTATTATTATTATTATTATTATTATTATTATTCTGTGTCTCTTGCAGGGAACAAGGATTCTGTAGTGTATCAGAAGCAGTAGGTGCTGATCATAGGATGTCTGGTGTGGCTTCACCCCATGATATGAATTAGATTTTAAAGCACAGCTCATTTGCAGCTCTGTGGCTCAAGGGAGTGGATCAGCCTGAATTTTTTGCTACATAATGTTGCTGAGCCTTGACCTGACCAACTGAAGCAACTCCAGATTGTAACACTGCCTCCATCGGCTTGTACACCACACCTTGACAATTGTTTGAACTTCTAATTTCCATGTAAATCATCATTAAAGGGATGTTTTGTGCAAAATACCAAAAATAGGGTTATGTACCAAGAAACCGACCAGAGACCAAAATTGTCTGAATTTCTGTGTTACTGGCCTGACCAGAGATGCCTTCCATCATCACACCTTTTCATCACTCCTTCATCACTCCTCTTCATCATCGCCCCTCATTATCATCACTCCTCTTCCTCTCCATCATTCCTCTTCATCATCACCACTCCTCTTCCTCTCCATCACTCCTCTTTATTATCACTCCTCTTCCTCTCCATCACTCCTCTTTATCACCGCCTGTGTTCTTCATAAGTCTCTTCGCTTGGACCCCATGAATCACTGCTTGCAGTTATGTATATAATTATTATTATTATTAGTAGTAGTAGTAGCAACAGCAGTAGTAATAGTAGTGTTAGTAGAAGTAATAGTAGAAGTAGAAGTAGTATTAGTAGTAGTATCGCCACAAGGTGGCGCTTTAAACCAAAGTAAGTAAATATTCTGATGTAAACTGTAATAAAGCATTAGATGACACCTGGATGTGAAATATTAACAGTGACAGTTGAAGCCTTCCTCATCTCAGTTCTAAATTAAAAATGAAAATAGATCACAGACTTACAATAACATTAAATGAGTGGCAAATATTTTTCTTTAATAAATCAGGAATGTGCTAAAATTATTTACGCCAACAGTGAGATGAGTGGACAGAAGACGTCCCTATTAATACAGATGACTCAGTGAATTCCGGCACTGATTCAATATTTGATTCAGCTTTGAAGGCCAGAATCGATTATAATGATCCTTCTTCTTTGTCTTGTATTCATTCACCATCGGGGTCACACTTGATCCCGATCCTATCACATGAACATTGAGTGTGAGGTGGGAATACACCCACAATGAGATACTATGAGCGAAAGCATCTCCACATTCACATTTAAGGGAGTAACCAGTCCATGTACTGGCATGGTCAGTAGGAGGTTGAAAGAAATCGGAGGAAACCCACACAGACAGTAATCCGAGCTAATGATATAAACAGGGAACCTGAAACAGTGAAGCACTGCCGCCCTAGACACTGTACCTGCCCTTCATCATGAGAGTTTATTATTACCTCCACCTAAAACAGAGTTTTAGCGGATGTACTGTAGTCGCCGGCACTTGTGAGTCTGTTTGTCAGTGAGCAAATTCCTGACCACACCCGTGCATGGATTTTCTCCAGACTTGGCAGACTTGGTACAAGTAGTACTCTACACGAATGAGTCCCGTAGATTATTTGATTCCAGAATGTCAAGGTCAAAAGTGAAGGTCAGGGCAAGGTCACAAAGTTTAAAAGATAAAGCGCTGACATCTAATAATCTCTGAAACAAACACTGATAGACATCTCAATACTATAAAACACTAATAGGAAAACAAATGAGCCAATGACATTTGATCTTGAGTGACCTTGACCTTGAAAATCAAGGTCACAGGATTTTAAGTGCTAATAACTTGTGCTGATAGACATGTCATGACTATAATTATAGCAAGCAACATATGGACTTTCGAATGACATGGTTACCCTTACCCGAGCCATGTGGTAAAACCTTCAAACGGGAGAGTTTTTTCGCTAATCTGGTCATTTCCGCGTACTATAGAACATATTGTAAGATGGGCATGTGGGTAAATAAAACAAGTATCCATATAGGAGCTTTTTGCATTACAGTATCCATGCTATGGGCGGACGCACCTTGCGTTCTATTTATATTGTTTAAGTCTTCATACCGGTGTCACATGGACTAAGTTTCCGTGATGAGAACACATCACGTAGCATTAAAAAATGCTAAAAATTACAGTGTCAGTCTAACGAGCAGCAATGGAGTGAGTAAAGAGAAAAAAACAAGAAAGAATGACCCAATACAACATTATTTGTAACTTCTTCAGCCAAACGAGTTAATTGATGGGGAGTATAGGTCTCATCACGTCAAAAAACTAGTTTCGCAGAAATCCTGATGGAGATGTAGAGCTGGATCAGATAATGGGAGGTGCGAGTGGCAAGGAAAAACTTCCTGAGGCAACATGAGACACGGCCCCTCAGAGAAACCAGACTTAAAGCTGGGGTTGGTAATTTAGAAAGCTAGCAAAATTTGAAACTAGCATGTCTTCAGGGCTCCGGCTAAACCCTCCCCTGCCCTCTGAAGCCACGCCCCTTCTACATGTACGAGCTCTACTGTGATGGTTCCTGCACGGTAGGTCATGCATGAGCAGGGAGGCACAGGAGCATTTGATTGGATATTTCCTAGACCTTTTTCAGATCTGTTTCTCTGTAAAGACCATCTGAAGCAATATAACAGTTTTAGCATACAGCTAATAATTTACCAACCCCAGCTTTAAAAGGGAACCCAACATCTTCCACATGACACAAATTCATTGCTATAGTACAGTTCTACAGGATGTAGGGGATATTATTATCCACTGAAGCAATAGTGTGACTCTGGGTATGAACTGTCTCACTCTATCACACTGTCTTTAGGGTGTCCATGTGGGACGAGCCACAGCAGCCGGAGGTGAGAAGTACGACTCATGTTACATGATAAGTGCTAAGTAAACATTATAAATCTCTCATAGCTGGCACAGAACGGCTCAAAATCATGCACATAATGTTACTTTTTTGGTTAATGAACGGGGATAACGAGCTCATCATACTTTATACAGCTAGAAGTCTGTGGACACTATACCATATACTTGAATGTGTTTTTTTTAATATTATGCTCCAGTTTTTGTCCATATTTGCTGCTATTAAAACATCCACTCTTCTTGTTAAAGGTTTCACAAAATTTTTCTATGTAATCAAACCTCCCCCTGATCCGTCTGCTCTGTGAGTCCTGTGGTCGGTCCTGGTGTGCTGATGCTGGCTGGAGTTCTCATCATCTTGGAAGCC
>JAOUQZ010000024.1:6990999-7004126 GCA_028564935.1 Neosilurus hyrtlii
CCCCCCCCCCCCCCCGCCCCCCCCCCCCCCCCCCCCTTTATCATTTCTGTTCGTTACTTCTATACATCTATCCAACACAAACCACTAATAGAAATAAAGTTGAATTGCAGTGGAAAATTGATACTGCATTACCTGTTAATAAGGAATATTACATTTTGGTTAAGAAAATGTCTGTTCTTTTTACTATTTGTAATGATATTTGAAAATCGAGGCACGTCACTATTAATAATAAGTCTTTTGTTTAGGAACCAGGAAGCCTTTTTTAATTCTGTCCATTTTCTGGTATGACATCATTATTACCGTAGAAACAGCTATAAATATGGCTGGTGTTGTTAAGCCTTGGCTCGGTTTGTGTTGGAGAAACCGTGGCGCGAAGTAGCCGGAGCAACCTGAAGCCTTTTTTTGTGAAGCTGAAGTCCGCAAATTATTGACACCACAATGATTTTGAATGTCAGTTTGTCCATCCCATTCAGGGGTAAAAAGGGTCTACGATTCAAGAAGTAGTTCATGTATGACTGGAGTTCTGTTCGACTGCCCTCTCACTGTACAGCAGTGTTCACCACCCCTGTTCCTGGAGATCCATTCATTTTCTGAACCACTTAATCCTGAGAAGGGCTGGCGACTCTGGGTCAGCGAGGGTGGGGTACACCCTGGACATCGCCTGGCCATCACAGGGCAGAAACACACTGATGGCAAACCAATGGTGTACTTTTTTCGAATGACAGCAATGGTTCTTTTACATTTACAGACGGTGAGCTGGACTTTGATAACCCAGTTAGCTGCACTGGGGGGACAGCAGTGACAACCCAGTAATAGGTGGGCTTAAACCCCTGACCTTCGGATCAGTAAGCTAGCACCTTAACCCCTGAGTCACTACTGCCCCATTCCTGGAGGTCTACCTCCCAAAGAATTGCACTCCAGCTCTATTCCAGTCCACCTGTCTGTCTTATCACTGACTTATGAAGTTTTTGTTTAGCTAAAAGCGGTATGTTTGATTTCGGTTGGAGCGGGGCGGCATGGTAGCTTAGTGTTTTAGTACACAAGTCCTGGGTTTGAGTCCTGGATTCTGCCGGGGTGTTTCTGTGAAGAGTTTTCATGTTTGCTCTGTGCTTGTGTGGGTTTCCTCTGGATGTTCTGGTTTTCTCCCACAATCCAAAGACATGTACATGTACAGGTTAAAATCCTGCTGAAACACTGCAGAAGCTTTCAGGATTAAAAATACAGGATACTAATTGGAAGCGTTCGGCTTTTTGAGCACCACCAACCTGTCAGTGTTGGGTCAGATAAATGTGCGCCCTCTGGACTTCTTCTTTTTTTTTAATTAAAAATACTGCAGATTAAAAACTAGAAGCGGTGCAGGACATTGTGACAGTTTGCCCATTAGCCTAGACTAGCCTATCTTGGCTGACACTGGGTGAAGCTGGGGTGCAGGCGTAGGCCACCTGCCAAACTATCGCGGGACAAGACACACACAACCATTTTCTCTCTCACACACACACACACACACACACACACACACACACACACACACACACACACACACACACACACAGCTACATCTGTGGACAATATATAACAGCCATTTAGCCTGATATGCATGTCGTTGGACTGTAGGAGGAAACCGGAGGACCCGGGCCTGGGACTTAAACCCAGAACCTTTTTGCTGTGAGGCAGTCATGCTAACCGTTACACATTGCAGTGTTATTACACCATAATATTTTCCTCATAGTTATGACATCATAAGATGATCCCCACTTATAAATACTCATTATGGTTCTCGTTAAATATAAGAATGACACTCGTCACTCACTGATCCCTCCATCTGACTTTCTTTCTTTTTTTTTCCGAATTTCTTTCTTCTATTTTTTATAGTTCTATTTTTTGGTCTCTTTTTACACCTCAACCCTTTCCTTTCTTCCTTCTTCACACTTTCAAACTGTTAAGATATATATATATATATATATATATATATATATATATATATATATATATAAACCTTCAATCTTTCTTTCATTCCTCCATCCTTTTAAATTCCTTTGCAACTCACAGTATTTCCTTCAGGAAGTGCACATCTAGGTCAGAATACAGCTTTGGCTAAAAGAAAAAGAAAGGAAGTATGTCACAGATTTATAAGATGTAAGACAGTGGATAAATCTGTCGACATTTCTTTCCTCCATTCATCCACATCCAGTAAAGACGAGCGCAGACTTAAAAGCAGCAGTTAATAAACATTAATAAAGGTTTAACGGGTCTTGCTAATAGGTCCAACAGTGGTTCTCTGGCAGGGATGGGATTTGAACCCAGAATCTTCCGCTTACTAAAGCAGCATCGTGACAGCCGCTGACATTTAGTTTTCTTTCTTTATGTTGTTAGACCTCATCTTTCATGTGGAACTGAAATCCAACTGTTGCCTATTTTTATCATGCAGGATGGTGAGTGTAGTCCAAACACACAAAAAAGTTTCGCTGAAAAAAAACCCCCAAAAAAAACAACAACAAAAAAAAAAATCCCAGCGTGTTGAACTCAATAACCTCTCCCAGCTCAGCGCACAAATCCCAAAGCAACCCCCACTTTATAAGAGCAACTTATAAAGCCTCTGGCATATGTGTGTGATTGGAGGCTGCGTGTGCTTGTGTGGGTGTGTGTGTGTGTGTGAAAGAGAGAGAGAAATTCTCTGCACTCTCTAAAGTTTCTCCTGTTGGACGACTGACAGCGGCGTTACGGCCACAGCGCGAGAGAGAGAGCGAGAGAGAGAGAGAAAGAGAGGACGGACAAACGAGAGGCAGCAAGAAAAATGAGGGACTTTTAGGGGCAGCTGTGTTTTATTAACCCAGTCATAATGCCCCTAAAAATCCTTATTGCTCTTGCAATGTTCAGCGAGCACGCGTCTTGTTCGGTTTCAGTCTTAACATGTCTTCTACACAGACACCATCATAAATCCTCAGCTCAGATGATCTAACACACACGCACCGAAGATCATCAAATACCCATTCCATGATACAGCGCTTCCATTACACTCACTCACATTAACACGAAAACAAATAATACACAGTACATAGAATCGGTTATACACAATACTACTATATACAACATGCACAATATTGACCCAGTAATACGTATTTAAATTTAAAATCACCTTTAATAATGTAATAATTACTAATAAAACCTAAATGTATGCTATACTGCTACACCATTTGCATTAATGCTACATAAGCACACACATAAACTATACACAACAACAACTGCTACCACTATAACAAAATCACGTCATTGTATAATCATTGTTTACGTACTGTTTTACTTCGATATTATCTGTTTTTTCTTTTTTCATTTTCTTAGGTGATCTCAAGAACCACATATAAAAAAAAAAAACCCTCATCATCCTCAGCGTTTAAGCCTCCAGCACACATTACGGCAGAATTCCAAATTCACTATTTCGTATAGGGAGAATCCTGTTTGAAGTCCAGGAACAGAGAACGCTGGACATTTACAGTGTCGCCTGAAACCAAATAAAAACACTGCAAATATATGATTCTGTGAGTTACGTGCACTTTTTCAGCACATTTGTTCTATATTTCTACCAAAATAAGACAGTTAAGCCCTACCCTTCATTTTGAAGTGCCCTTCACTGGATAGTGGCCTTTCAGAGCTGCATGGCATAAAGAGAAATTTGTTTACTATGTGAAGCTGCTTTGTGACAATAATATTTGTAAAAAAAAGTGCTATATATCATCATCATCATCATCATCATCATCATCATCTTCCGCTTGGTCTGGGGTCGGGTCGCGGGGGAAGCTGTCTAAGCAGTGAGGTCCAGACGTCCCTCTCCCCAGCCACTGCCTCCAGCACTTCCAGGGGAGGAGACCAGGCGTTTCCAGACCTGCCGAGAGACATAGTCCCTCCAGCGTGTTCTGGGTCGACCCCGGGGTCTCTTCCCGGTTGGACATGCCCGAAACGCCACACCAGTTCAAGTTCAGGAGGCATTTTAATCACCTCGACTAGATCCCGTCGACGTGGAGAAGCAGCGATTTTACTCCAAGCTTCTCACCCTATCTCTGAGGGAGAGCCACACCACCCTTTGAAGGAAGCCTATATCAGCCGCTTGTATCCGCGATACAAATAGTGGAATGTAAATAAAGTTAAAAAACACTTGGTGTAGTGGTTGGCACGTCCGCTTCACAGCAAGAAGGCCCTGGGTTCGACGAGGGTGTCTCGGCGTGAGGTTTGCAAGTTATCCATGTGCTTGCTTGGAGTTGTCTGAGACCGGCTTTGACACATTGGCAGGGCATCGTGACAGTTTGCTCATTACAGAAGACATCTCACAACTTGTATTACAACTGCAATCTTCTCATCTCTCACTCGCCGTTTTAATCCTACTATTAGGGTCGACTGGATGCTGGAGCCGATCTCAATATATACTGGGCTAAGGCATGGTGCACCCTGAACACCTAGACCATCGCAGGGCCAACACACACACACACAACCATTCACACCCACACCTTGGGGCAATTTGTAACAGCCAGTTAGCCTAATGTGCATGACTGTAGGAGGAAATCAGAGTACCTGGAGGAAACCCAAGTAAGCACAGGGAGAACATGCAAACGCCATACAGAAAAGCCCTCGCCGAGCCCAGGACTCGAACCTAACATCTTCTTGCTGTGAGGCAGGGGTGCTAACCACTACACCACAGATAATGTGTAAAATGTAAAATATATTATTAAAAAAAAATTATTACTGACGATGTTTAATTTATCATGGTCTGTAATAATTCTTTTTTTATTGTTTATATCACAAGACTAAATTGATCTAATGTTCCGGTTGGGAGATAGAATGGTCCACTAGGCAGATATCTGGTCACTGATGGTGCTGGTAGTGATCTTTTTCCCCTCCCAGATAGGGGTAGAAGGGACTAAACCCATTGTTCATAGCAACAGATGAACTTCAGTCAGTAATCCTTACAAAGAGAACTACATACAGTATGTATGTATGTAAGTATGGTGCATGGCTCTGATAAAATGGTGACTAAACCTCATTATAAAGACCTTGACCTGAGTGTTTTGCTCTAGTGGACTTGGATTGATACCAGTTGGTATGAAAATGCAAAAAAACAAAAAAAAACAAAAAAACCCCCAACCTTCCTTGGCTGCTGATTCAGAGGCCTTGAGAGTGTGTGGAATCTCGAGCGTTACTACTTGCATGACCTCTAATTAACACACACCCACTCACACAAAGATCACTTCCCAGTGCTGAGATCCATGCATAGCCAAAAAATTCACGGTGCTTGAATGGTACATTATAATGAACCACACTAGTACGCTAAGAGCAGGAAACAAAACCAAACTAATCAGAAAACTGAGAGAGAGCTGTGTGTGTGTGTGTGTGTGTATATCTATCACTGTGTGTATATATATATATATATCTCAGACGGTACTAAGAGACATGTTGAAACATGATCATCTGAAATAGATCTGTATTTGTTTCTTTGTTATTGAACTGCTAAATTCTCAAATTTGATTGGCCAGAAGGTTGTGTAATATTTTATACCAGCAGCTCTAACAGTGAATCATACAAAGGGTTATTTAAAATATCATTGTAAAAAGTTATTGTTTCCATAGCAACAGCATACACTGGGATAGATGATCCACATGAACGGATTTACACAATGTGTTGTTGTTGATATGGGGAAGTTTTCACCGAGGTGTTTTTATTTATTTATTGATTTACTTTTAATGGAAGGAATTTTAAGTGCCTGCTGTGCTTTGTTACACTTAGAGGTAAAGCTGTTCCCATAAAAAAAAAAAAAAAAAAAACACGTCTGCAAGATGGAGACTCTTTGGAAATATCTCACTGACAAGCTATCTCAACTGGTTAGTGGCGTTCAATTTCCATGTAAAACATTTTATATTGTTAATAATAAATGTGTTGCTTAGTAATAATATTAATATTGTTTAGGATACTTTCTTTAAACAATTATGACACAGCCCCTCTAAGCTGGATTAAAAAGAAAGTCTAGTTTCGCATCAGCGCCTGCACTCGGAAATTGATGACGCATAAATAAATTTTTACAAATGCTCAGAACTTGGGAAAATGTCCTAGATAACATAAAAACAACACAGAAGGCGATTCAGTGATAGATTCTGTGATTGGGAGATTGGTTTTGTTCTGTCTGAAATAGTTCTATTTTCTAAAGATTTTTGGAACTGCAAGGCTGCCGTTCTATAGACAGTTGTTCAGAGTTTCTGAGTTTAATACGTGTTAAATGTACAGGTACGTGTAAAGACTGGTCATCTAGGGTGTATTGTATAGCTTCAGTCACTTTACCTACATTTAACTTTAAAAGCTTTTGGGTTTCGACAGTCACCTCATTTCTCTATTTAAAAAAAAATAATTAAAAAATAAACATGTGCAGCATTTAGGTTTCAAAAATGTTCTGACCCGGAATTTTTTTAATCCAGCCTTAAGCGAACTGAGTGCTTATAGCAGTTACTCGGTGATTAACTTGTTCCGCTGATGCTTCTCAATGAGTAAAATGTGTCAAGATGTCACCTTTTAAGGAATAATAATAAAAAAATGGGTTACTGCTGTGGAATAAGATGAACAAACCTTCAGGGTGTGCTGTATTTGGAAAATAATTAGATCCACAACACAATTGTAACTACGCAAAACTCTTATGACTTCACACACACAGAACAACGATTCCAGGTCAGTGGATTTGTACTTAATTTCTGCATGTTCGCTTTGTTCGGTTACACTTCTTTCTTCTTTAGTTTAGTCGTAGCCAGTTTCCAGCCACTAGCTTAACACAGTGTGCTGTAACACAGCTTGCATTCGGAGATGGGTGAAGATGAACCAGTTTCTTCGTGTCACGCTGATTGACGGGTGAGAGAGGACGGCCGTCGTTAGTTCCCGTGCATTAAGTTATAACTGATGGCTTTTGCATCATGGCATGTTTTGTGCTATAAAGATGTTCATAAATTGTAGCATTATAATTCCATAGTACAATTCCAAGTACACTTAGTTTATTGGATGACAATCAGCAACACATTTAACCAATCAGAATCCTGCATTTTTCACCAACTCCTACTACTGTCTGGCATCCATGCGAAATGCAGGAGCATGTCGTATCTCTCAATATAATGTTCTATGACACATTTCCATTTTAATTCGACCTTTGAAATGATCTCGTGGCAATGTTAGGCATGCAAAGCTGTAAACCAATATTGTGATTCACTGAGGATCCTGTCAGATTTTGCAACGCTGACATTTTTTTATGTCACATTGATAATAAACTGAGTGACTCATAAATGGAGAAAACTAAAACATGCACCTACACGGGGGTGGGCGGGGGGTGTTTGGGAGCTGACTCAGAGTCGGACCACACCCTCTGACTCACTCACTCACTCTCTCACACACACACATCTCAGAAATCTTAAGATCTTCCAGCAGAGAACAATTTTAATAATCTTGCCCGCAGCTAAGTGTGTCAGTATGAAAGTTGACGATGTTGATGGCAGAGAACGTTTCAGTGTTGTTTGTACAAATGTTTATATGGCAGTTCCTAAAAAAGTGCTTAGGGCATATCTTAACTCCAGTCTATCCTTTTAGAGTGATACTGGAGGGTGGAGGGGTGAATTAAGCTGTCACAAAGTCCTATATATATATATATATATATATATATATATATAAAAAGAAATGGATAAGAAAAATATTAACCCTGATTTGGGTCAGTGGATGTTCAGAGTTGCTCATGTTTTCGCCATGTCTGTGTGGGTTTTCTCTACATACCCCAGAATCTGACAGAAAAATGCCGGTTGTTCAACTGGTTATACGGACTTGCCCATGTATGTGTATGTCTGCGTGTATGGTACTCAGTAATGAATTATTCTGGTCTCATTCCCAGCATTTCCAGTACAAGCTCCAGAATCACTGCTAACCTGATCATTCATTATCTGAGCTGCTTAATCCCACTAGTATCGCAAGGAGGCTGGAACCTATCTCATCCGACTCTGGGCCAAAGCAGGGTACACCCTGAACGAGGCCAACACACACACACACACACAACCATTCACACTCATGTATAATTAGGGGCAATTCAGAACAGCCAGTTAGCCTCATGTGTATGTCTTTCGACTATAGGAGGAAACCAGAGTACCCTGAGGAAACCCACGCAAGCATGAAGAGGATTCAAACTCCACAGCCCGGGACTGAAACCCAGGACCTTCTTGCTGTGATGCGGATGTGCTAACCACTACGCCACCGTCCCTCCTGAATAAACATCGCTAATGCACATTGTAATGGACACAGCTGACGCAAATATACTTTCCTATTATAGTCAATTATGTTCCATGTGACAGCTTGACGGATTGATTAAATTAGCCGCGTCTTCGTATTCAGTCATGTGACTGGTTTTTATTCCTATAGAGCAATCACGTTGATTATTAACAGATTATCAGCCTGCGTGTAAACTGGGGGTTTTGTACTGTATTACTTCAGAAGGATGGATTCCTGTGTGTAACCAAGCATTCCGGAGCCGTCAGTCACTGTGTGTGTGTGTGTGTGTGTGTGTGTGAGAGAGAGAGAATTGTCAGAAAGTGAGGAAAGGGTCAACAGTAAGTGCTGACAAGAAAAATAGGTGTGGTGTTTAACAGAAGCGAAAATGTAAAGTATGAGCCATGCTGTTATGAAACTTTCACATTTCTACAGTTTCACAAACATTGCACATCATTTGGGTGATAATAGAATTTAGTATATACTACATGCCAATGGTGAAATCTGATCATCTCAGGATGACTGACACTTATATCCAGAAGGCAAGGTGGATGTTGCAAAATAGTCTATTTAACAGGAAAATAGGACTACGCAGTAGGAAGATGACCAAAAACAAGAACTCGAGTGAGCACAATATCCCCTGCCGAATATGCATATCCTATGAAATTGGATCATAGCACCAAAGGCAATAACTGGTAAAAATCACCCAATCACCAATATACCTTCCATATACCTTCTATGTGTATTCTTAGAACATGTCCAACATGTCTGCAAAGGTTAAAGAAAATCTGAGGAAAGCTGTAGGACAGAGATGTCCAGACGTATCCGCAAAGGGCTGGTGTGGGTGCAGGTTTTCAGTTCAGCCAAGCAGTAGCCACACCTTCCACCTGCGTGAATCACTGAACTCAGAAAATAATTGGATCATGTAGCCTATTGTTTGCATGTGGCAAAACCTGAAGCCAGACTGGTGCCATCTTGGTGAGACCACTTTACTGTTGAATGTTATGCTATTTGACTATAACTTTCAACAGTAATGTTGTCTCACCAAGATGGCACCAGTCTGGCTTCAGGTTTTATCAGTGAAATTATTGGTAAAGTTATATGAATTTAAGGTATTCAGTCTGCCCACAGTAAAGTTTTCAGGGTTTTTGAGCTGTGTTGTTTTTCAACGGCTACATTTTGAGACCTTAAAGCAGGGTGGTCTCACCAAGATGGCTGCCACCCAGTTTCAAAATTTAAACACTAATGTGCAATCTAGCCCTGCAGTGGCCTGGCGAGCTGTCCAGGGTGTACTCTGCCCTCGCCCAGAGTCAGCTGAGATGGGCGCCAGCCTCCCCGCGACCCTAATTAGGATTAACCGCTTCAGAAAATGAATGAATGTGCAATCTAGTCTTTTTTTATCAGTGAATGAAACAGGTGGAAGGTGTGGCTTGGTTGAAGTGAAAACCTGCACCCTTTGTAGATAAGATTGGACATCGTCACTGTAGGAGGAGTTGATTGCAGAAGGAATGTCCCGAGGGACATGGTGAAGCTCAAGAGAAATAACTCTGGTTAAAATCACCCAAATCACCACATGGTGAACCCATATACCAGTATAAGGTCAGATGACACCAGAGATCCCAGATGAAACCAATGTGGACATATAGGGAGAACATGCCCTTCGTGCAATCTCCATAGAGACAGTAACCTAAGGTCAGGATTGATCGATGGACCTGTGAGGTAAAAACGCTACGTGCTCCACCACCATGCGGACCATTCTATTATCGTTTTAATTGAAAACACTGTTGCAACCTACATTAAAATAGAGCGCAATCTTATATTATTCAAGTGTTGTTTTTGTTAAGAGGAATGATTTATTGTTAGAAAATACAATCATTACTTAGCATAACATAGCATACCATAGTCAAAAAACAATTTTAGCCTTAACCTCAACCCACATATACCAGTCCAGTATGAACTGCCCTCTTTGTTTCACATAAAGAGGGCCAATTCAGCTAAAATTAGTCCTGGGCCAGACAAGACTAATGGAGATAAACAGTGGGAGAGAAAAGTCCAAGTCTAAGTCCACTCCTGAGGGTAGCTGGAAAGATTATTTAGGCTGTATTTACAGGGACATTTACATCCGTGTTAAAAATATACAGTTTGCTGTTGATAAATCGGTGGTATGGTGGCGAAGTATGTCTATGTCTACCTCACAGCAAGAAGGTCCTGGGTTCGATTCCCGGATTTGGGCATTTCTGTGTGAAGTTTACATATTCTCCCAATGCTTGTGTGGGTTTTCTCCAAGTACTCTGGTTTCCTCCGACAGTCCAAAGACATGCACATTAAGCTAAATAGCTGTTTCAAATTGACCCTAAGTTTGAGTGTGAATGGTTGTATGTGTGTTGTCATGTGATGGTCTGGCGAGCTGTTCATGGTGTACCCCGCCTTCGCCCAGTGTCGGCTGAGATAAGCACCAGCCTCCCCACAAACCCTATTTCGAGTAAATGGTTTGGTAAATGATTGAGATGAGTGAGTGTTGATATACCGACGTTTCAACTTTTGATGGAACATAGTATGAGAGGACAATGCATCACCTCATAGGACGTGGTTTAGGTGAGAGAGTCAATGTTTGCATGACTGCCCATGTGATTCATAGTCAACCCCACCCCTGTTCCTGAAAAAGCATGCAGTGCATATTAATGATTTCCAAAATGTAAGCTTTGGACTCATCTGAGAATCCCAGCTGAGGAACTAAGAAGGATAATGCGAAGAATTAAGACAATGAGGAGAGAATAGGAAGCTCTGATTTAAAAAAAAAATCCCTGAGATGCCATATTATTAAATTCCACTAGAGCATTTGGACCATTTTTTTTTACATACTGATCGGTATTTTAAAGAAGGATAATAAGCTTCAAATGGGGTGCCTCACATTCTATTGCACTATTAAAAGTAGAATTTTGGAGCTGACAGTGTGTGCTATATGTACTGAGAATGAATGCAGCCATTAATCTGAAATTTTAGAGAATGACACTAATTGCTAGCTGTGTGTATGGTAGCTTGACAGCAGGTGACTAATGGTTCCAAAAAGATAAAGATTGCTTTCACAACTTACAATTTTTTTATTCGAAAAATAATACCAAGCCACTTATTGTTTGTTTTTACTTGCACAATGCTCAGATTGCAGTCATAAGTATGAGCTAAGTAACTAGCCTGGGCATGCGATATAGGTTAAATGGTTATTAGCATCAATAATAAAGATTCAATAAAGATTTTTCTTGAAGATTTCCTTTTTGCTTTGTTGCACATTCACCAGAATGTTATCCTCCATGTTTTGTTTTGCTTTTTTTTTACTATTATTATTATTTTTTTTTTACATGATTGGTTGGGTGCTTAAAAAACTTGATGTTACCTGGGATATTTCTGAAAAGTTTAATTAATTCATTCATTCGCCGATCCACTTAATCCTACCAGGGTCTCAGGGAGGCTGGAACCTATCGCAGCCAACTCTGAGCGAAGGTGCGGTACACGCTGAACAGCTCACCAATTCATTGCAGGGCCAACACACACAACCACACACTGTTACACCTAGGGGCAATTTGGCACAGCTAATTTACAGGTCTTTGAACTGTAGGATGAAACCGGCATACCCAGAGGAAACCCATGTGAGTACAGTGATAACATTCAAACTAAATCTAAATAAACTAATGTCACAATACCATATTAAAGGTATTACAGAATCAGAATAAGCCACTGGTCTGATATTTAATAAAGGATAACAGTTTTCATTAAAAAAATAATATAACCAATAGCCAAGCATGAATGTAGCACAGATTGATTGCTAGCTAGCTTTCTTTCTTTTTTTTTTTTAACCATTGAACAACCAGCCAGCTAGCTAGCGCTGTTAGATTGTATTAATTACCCTTAATGATAACAAATATGGTAATTTAGTTAGAACATTTTTAATGAATTAACACACCTAGTGTAAGAAGCCAAATATAAATGTCATGAGGTTAAATATTATGACCTAAAATTGCTATTTCCTTGACATTCATTTCTTCTCTTGCATTCTTTCAAACGATAGATAGATAGATAGATAGATAGATAGATAGATAGATAGATAGATAGATAGATATTGGAAAAATGTACCAAATTAATAATATAATGTAAACAGTAACTATGTATAATGTAAATAGCATACTGTTATTTTTATGCCCAGAGTGCATTATATATTAAACATAACTGTATTTTATTTATACACTTTATGTTCCCAAATAAAATACATTTTACAGGGTTTACAGTGCAATTTGTATTTAAACTAGTTTAATAACTTATTTATAAAGTTTGATTTTTAAAGGTCCAAATTTTTACAATCTAACCCAGTCTGTGTAGATTACATAATAATGATCATCCATTAGCAGAGACACTTTTTCTATTATAAATGGGTCACTGGGGCATCTGGATCCTAAAAGGGAATAAAAAAAGTCAGGAAGGTAAAAAGAGAGCTGAAGAGAAGAGTAGGAAAAAAAATAATAAAAAGAGAGAACCAAAAGGAATGAAAAAGAGAAAGAGAAAAGGAATGTGGAAGTGTTAGAGGAATGGACTCCAGATAGGAAAGAGTCTCTGAGGCTTCTGAGACTAGAGTAAGTGTGGGTTGCCAAATGGTATACATGTACATCCTAGTGAAATATTCCTGAGAGAAGCAGCCAGGTGATTTTATGCAATCTGTCTGTGAAAATTAACTTCATCATATTTGGTGAAAAAAAAAAAAGGAAAGGAAAATAGGGGACGTATTATATCAGTCATATATATATATATATATATATATATATATATATATATATATATATATATATATATATATATATATATACACACAC
>JAOUQZ010000024.1:7040493-7052850 GCA_028564935.1 Neosilurus hyrtlii
TATATATATCTGTGTGTGTGTGTTTGTGTCTGAGAGAGATGAGTTTCAGTAACCTGGAAGGCAGTGAGGAGCCCAGATCAGAAAATCCATTAGTTCGTGTATCATCATCAGCACAGGGGCTACTAGGAATAAAATCGACATCTTCTCCTTCTCCGTAATCTTCAAACTGCTCCTCTGCTGAAATGACAGATGCCGCTGCCGATGTCGCGAGCTGACACGAACTGCAGAGAAAAAGATTTATTTTACTGCAGGATTACAAGCTTATTAATATGCCACCATTCCCCATCTCTGATAATCTTCTGATATATTCACCTGTTTCCAGGTAGAAACAGTCCACCAAGGACCTCCTCTTTGTCATCATGGCGAACGTCGGATGAATCGGACCCAGTGCTGCTGTCCATTTCAGAGTCAAGAGGGTACAACAGGCAGGGCGGTGTAATGACACTCTCATCACCACTCTGCATACACACAGCATGAACAACACACTAACTATTGATCATCAGACACCGAATGCCAGTTATTACACACTGTACTCTATATAACCTCATCAGCACTCTCGACTGACACAGCATGACCATATTATACTAAATCCCTCCATGAGCATGTACCATATTATACTAAACCCCAGCATCAGCATGTACCATATTATACTAAACCCCAGCATCAACATGTACCATATTATACTAAATCCCTCCATGAGCATGTACCATATTATACTAAACCCCAGCATCAGCATGTACCATATTATACTAAACCCCAGCATCAACATGTACCATATTATACTAAACCCCAGCCATAGAATGTACCATATTATACTAAACCCCAGCATCAGCATGTACCATATTATACTAAACCCCAGCATCAGCATGTACCATATTATACTAAACCCCAGCATCAACATGTACCATATTATACTAAACCCCAGCCATAGAATGTACCATATTATACTAAACCCCAGCCATAGCATGTACCATATTATACTAAATTCCAGTCATAGAATGTACCATATTATACTAAACCCCAGCATCAACATGTACCATATTATACTAAACCTCAGCCATAGAATGTACCATATTATACTAAACCCCAGCCATAGCATGTACGATATTATACTAAACCCCAGCCATAGCATGTACCATATTATACTAAACCCCATCCATAAGCATGTAACATGTTATACTAAACCCCATCCATAAGCATGTAACATATTATACTAAACCCCAGCTATATCATGTATATTATACTAAATCCCAGCCATAAGCATGCACCATAATAAGACTCTGTCCTGGCTAGAACAATCTCTAGACCTGAACCCGAATGAAAACCTCTGGAATGTGATGAAAAGGAAGATGGATGGTTACAAACCATGAAACATAGCGGAGCTGATGGAATGTTTGCACCACGAGTGTCTTAAATTCACCAATTGCAATTTAAGAGACTGGTGAAGAGCATTACAATTTAATATGATGATGCTGTTAATGACTATACAATATTTTTATGTGGAATTTGGGGGAAATGGTGTCAGTAGTTCATAGAATAATTAAAAAAGTGTTCATGTTCCTCAAACACCTATCTATAAATAGTAAATCCTGAGAAACTGGTAATTCTGCAGCTGTCTTTTAATTTTTGTTCTCCCTCTCTCTTCAGTCTGCCTAGATACACAATCCTCTCTCTCTCTCTCTCTCTCTCTCTCTTTCTCTCTCTCTCTCTGTACTCCTCTAACTGAGATATTTATAGCAGGCTTCATTAGATCTGTGAGTTATGGCTGGCTGTTACTGTTCACACCCAACTAGGCCATTACTGCACACACATACCTACACTCCTATAAATCCTGCAGACTTTTACTAGATGGAAGATAAAGCCAGCGTTAGGTAATTTTTACATTTTTTTTTTATGAAAATGCTTTTGAGTTTTGGGTCAGTGTCTATTAATATATATTGCTCCTCTCTAGCTATGAAATAACTTGATGTTAGAGTAAGAGGCTGAACATTATCAAAGTGACATGACTGACTGGTGGCATCAACCACTTTTAACCACCAAGAATTCATTAATATTGTATTTATAAATAAGTATAAACCATATAAAGGGATTGGCTATAAATTTTGTGGAGGTTCATGCTACCAATGTCAAGCAGTGTCATTAAACTGTATTTATTTTTATTAAAACACTGTTTAAAAAAGTCCACATAACTTATCCCTACCCTGATTTCTCTAGCTATCTGGCTAATCGTCGCTCATAATAAGCTGCCTTCAGCTAAGTAATTCATAGCGGAGCTCCCACAGAGCCCCCTATCTAAGAGAATCTAGTATCCCATCAAGCTCCACTTTTTTTTTTTTTTTTTGGGTGTGTACATTTCCATGAGAAGCCCACCATCAGGTACACTAACTACAGGTGACCCAGTTTATGGCAGGGAACCCATGATGCACACACATTTTAGGCAAGGGCCAAGATTCTTATTTGAAAGATAATAACAAAAGAGAAATCTATTGGAAGGGCCACTTGTTGGCAGAACCTCCTTGTTTTGAAAACGGCCCAGTGTCTTCCTATGCTGGTACGGATACTTGTACAAATACAAGTTTTGCATGTAGACCATGATCTACAAGTCCCATTGGTACGACAGCCCAACCCCTAAGCCTAACCCAACTGAAGTGAATCAGGTGCCTAACTGATTTAAGCAACGTTATATGAGCAGGGCTGTCGGAACATAGAGCCGTCCCCATTCACCACTTGTGCCATGGAAGTGATATTAGCTAACCACAAAGCTATCTATTGAGCTATTAATATTTATCCATTCTAATAACAACTCCTTAGAATAACCTTATCCATAGGGAATTTTATTCAATAACTACCACCTGTATTTACCTGTAGCTATTTATGTGTATAATCAAATCACAGCCAGCTCTTATTAGCTTTAGCAAAAAAAAAAAAATTAAATCTTCCATGCAAGGCTTTTTTGGAGTAGGCAATTTGAGATGGACCAGAAATGAAACATAGTGCTTTTACCAACTTAATAATTTACACAGAAAGCTTTCACATTCAATCTTTTACTCTGGATGGCTGGATGATTACTATCTGTGATCTCTAAGCCGTGAAAATTTCATCAGGAATTCCTGATAATGGCTGCATGAAGTGTTAGAATAATAAAATTGATGGTGGCTATTTTATTTCCTTTTGGGTTCATAGTTATTCATGTTATTCATAGTGTCTGGGGGCTATGTGAATTGCCCATAATGCACTGCTATCTATCTATCTATCTGTCTGTCTGTCTATCTGTCTATATATCTATCTAAATAACTTGCTACCTAAAGAAGAATTCAAGGACTAGACAAGCTGTTTTTTCACTTTGTTTTCCCAAAAGCAACAACAAACAATTAGAAAACCTCACTGTTGTTTCTCTTAAGCTATTTTATTTCTTTCTTTATTTTATAATTCTGATATCCAGTCACACACACAGGTCTACAGGCTCCTTAAACAAAGACAATCTGAAATCTAATAAAAGACACTGTACACACAATGATAAATCACTTCAATCTGAACACACACACACGCACACACACACACACACACACACACACACACACACACACATCAGACAGAGCTACAAAAACAGAGAAAGAAATGCGTAGTGGGGATAGCACAAGAGTAAAAAAAAGAAGAGAGAGTATAGACCTGTGTGCGTGTGTGAGAGAGAGATGGGGGGGTATGAGAGTGAGAGAGAGATTGAGAGAGAGAGAGAGAGTGTGTGTGTGTGTGTGTGTGTGAAAAAGAGAGAGAGAGGGAGAGAGATTGAAAGAGAGTGTGTGAGTGAGAGAGGCAGAGAGAGATTGAGTGTGTGTGTGTGTATGTGTATGTGTGTGTGTGTGTGTGTGTGAGAGAGAGAGAGAGAGAGAGAGAGTGTGTGTGTGTGTGTGTGTGAGAGAGAGAGAGAGAGAGAGAGGTAGAGATGGTGTGTATGTGCAGAGCAGTGTGTGTGTGTGTGTGTGTGTGTGTGTGTGTGAGAGAGAGAGAGAGAGAGAGAGAGGTAGAGATAGTGTGTATGTGCAGAGCAGTGTGTGTGTGTGTGTGTGTGTGTGTGTGTGTGTGTGTGTGTGTGTGAGTGGGAGCTGTATTAAATTTTTATTCGTTCATGTATGTATGAAATTTGAGGTGACAGTGCAGAGAAAATGAAAAAGTTCCTGACTACTTAAGAAAAACCCTGGTTCACTTCTCAGGGGACTTTTTGATTGTGATTATTGGTGATATGTCATTTTTTTAAAAATTGTCCAAGCAACTGTTAAAACGACGCATAAAGCACTGTGCGAACATGTTGGTCAGATTTACCACAGAAATGACTGTGAGCCTCCATATGGTTTAAGCGGTTCGGCAAATGAGTGATGATGATGAGTAAAAAATAATTTGCTAAAAAAAATCAAAAGTAAAGAATAGATACTTTAAAATTTGTGAGTTTTTTTGTCACTTCCAACCTCCCACCTCTCACAAGTTCTATGCTAATGCTAACTAACCAGCGACTTGTCATTCTTATTTGTGGAAACAGCGTGATCTTTTTTCTGTTCTTCTAGAACGAATAAATTCTGACTAGTGTTGCAATAAGAGTTCGGCATTAATCTAACAGTTGCTGCAGAGATGCGTGATTTTATGGATGCTGCACAACATTATTGCTAGGCATAAAAATATATATGCTTCACTTTGTAGCATCCTTTTGCTAACAAGTCCATAAGTATGTTTTAATACAGAGCTCTTCACATGCATTACTCAAGCACTGGATCAGTTAAAAAAAGGAATCAAACTATATATTTGACTTTGTCTTAATATAAATAATTTACCAAATTTACCCTGTAACCTTAAAAAAACCTGCTTAAATAATCTTTTAAAGTGAAGAAAAGTCAATGACTGAATTTGATGCTAAGTATGCATTAATGTCGGTTAAGTATCAGCTCCAAAACTGTTACTGATGTACCTTCTCGAACACTACAGATGTGTTTCATCATCAGGGGACCATTCAACTACTAAAAATGCCTTCTGGGTATTTAGACACCCTATGGATTATATGTAGTATGTGTTTTGAGTATTATATAGCAGGGCATTATGGGTGTTTGAATGCAGGCTGTTTGGTAAACACAGTGCAAATAATGATGTAGGGACGCACGCGTTTGCGGAACCGATTAAAATAACAAGGGTTGCGAGGATCTCAGCCGTTACTGAACAAAGGCTGGGTACACCCTAAACAGCTTGCAAGACCATTGCAGGCCAAAACACACACAACCATTCACACTCACACCTAGAGGCAATTTGGAACAGCTAGTTGGTCTAATGTGCATGTCTTTGGCGTGTGGGAGGAAACCGGAGTACCCAGAGGAAACCCACGTAAGCACAGAGAAAACATGCGGACTCCATGCAGAAACTCCCGAACCTGGGACCTTCTTGCTGTGAGGTGGACGTGCTAACCAATATACCATCATGTCACCCTACTGACATCTACATCATTTAAACACGTAATTCCAAAAAAAAAAAAAAGTAAGAAAACATTGTCTGATATGGCTCAAAATTGGATTGGACTATACGTCATATCTAGTCTCGCATGTTTTACATGCCTAGCAGAGTTCTCCCTTCATGGCATCCCGTTAAATACGATCAGGCAGTAATAGATGACATCACTAAAGGGATAATTGAGTGGGCTTTCTATTTGGGGGCAGTGGTGGGCCGGTGGTAGGGTGCTAGCTTACTGCTCCGAAGGTCGGTGATTCAAGCCCCACTATCATTGAGTTGTCGCTGGTGCCCCCCCAGTGCAGCTAACTGGGTTAATTCCCAAACCAGCAGGAATAATAGGTGGTGGCGGGGGTGGGAGTGAGCTGCACCTTCCCTTCCAGCATCTTGAAAGATTGTAAAGGAAAATGCTGATGGTTCACGACGCTTTTTTAGACTGCGTTCAATGAGCAATTACCCTCCTGTCGAGGCTCTAATAGTGAAATACAGGTTCTGCTGCTGCCGCATTATTGCACTGAGTGAATATAATAGAGATGACAACGTGCATAGTCTAATAAGACAACCCAGGGACCGTGCGCTCTCAGCAGCTGCACTGAGATTGGAATATGCAAAAATATATTGTTATTATAACAAAAATAATATTTTATATATTTATATATAATACACACACACACACACACACACAGAGAGACTTATAGCACTGATGCTGATATGTGTGTAGATGTCGGTTGAGTATGGAATAAAACATGATGGGGTGTGCAGTGATAGGAAAATAATCCAGGTGGCATAATGCAAGTAAGTAAATTGTCGCCACAATTTTGTACTATTTTAAATGTATTAATAATGACATATTGCATTTTTAACCATTCCTAGTTATATTTAACCATGTACCTAAGAATGGTACAGTGGCGTAGTGATTATCATGTCCGCCTCACAGCAACAAGGTCCTGGGTTCGATTCCTGTGTGGAGTTTGCATGTTCTCCCCGTGCTTGCATGGGTTTTTTCCGGGTACTCCGGTTTCCTCTACAGTCCCAAAACTTGCTCGTTAGGCTGTGGTTGTTTGAAATTGTCCGTAAATGTGAACGTGATGAATGTAAATGTGAATTACTCTGTCTTAGACTGGCGAGCTGTTCAGGGTGTACCCGGCCTGAGACAGGGTCCAGCCTCCCCGTGACCCTAACAGGATTAAACGTTTCGGCAAATGAGTGAGGGAATTGTAAAATAGCACAGAAAATGTCTCCCAGAGAAAGAAGGGGGGAATAGAGGGGACGTTAGCGGGAAAACATGCTTTGCAGATGTTTGCAGACTATAAATATTGGATTGGATAAAATTGGATAAATATAGCCAAGAAAAAAATATGTTATTTGCATAATAAAATAATGTGTGTTCTAACAGAGATGCATCAAACCCGCCGCTGTAGGTTATTTTCTGTCTGAGAGTGCTTTATTGAATTTAAAGGCTGATTAGAATAAACATTCGGCAGCTTGTGTCTAAAAGTAAAATGTAATTTAGGATTTTTGTTTATGCTTTCTCTATTTTCCCCCTTCTCACTGTTTCATTTTTCCATAATCAGGAAGCAGCATGTAATCCAGGGGTGCAACGCAATGTTTTGACCCTCCTCAAGGGAAACTAATAGCCATCACTGTCAGATAGACCCTAAAATCACAGCAGGGGTGATGAGGAGGAATTTCAGTGGAACACATGCTATTGTTCCCTGACCTTTACACACACACAAACACACTCACACACACACACATGCGCTTTCTCCATCTCTCTCTCTCTTTCTATCTTTTTCTCTCTCTCTCTCGCTCTCTCTCTCTACAAGAGAAACTTAAACACACACTTCAGATTCATCTGCATCTCTGATCGATCTACATTTCTGATTTCTGATGCCTCGAAGTAACCTGAGTAGGCGCGATCAATCCCCAGAAGTGCCGGTAAAACGGTAAGGGTCTCAGCTTGCGAGGTCTGGCACGAAGGTGGACAACCAGCTACTGATGTATCCATTCCCATTTAAAGGTTGTTCCAATTCAAGTGGCGTCCTTCCTTCCTATTCATCTTCAGCTGACATGTTTTTATATTTTTACTATGTTATATATTCCTGGAAGTTAACATGTAGCACACAGGTGACAAACTCAAGGCCGGCAGGCAAACCCGTTTTATGAGGCCCCCAGGAAGTTTAAAAGAATATGATTATGGTATGTTCTTTGCATCGACCATTACCATTACAATGAAACATAATTCATCATCCATCCACTAGATGGCAGCCACCTATTTCATGTAAACAGTTGGTCATTCATGATCAGGAAAACTTGCAAGCTAGCTCGTTGCTGTCAGGTGTGAAAAGGAAAGTGAATGGGGGTGGGGAACGACGACAAATGCCTAAACCTGATCTTAACACAATCATTACAATCACACACTTTCAGTCTGTTTTCATTTGCTTTTTTGATTTAGAAAACTGATCACAAGTTCCAATCGCAGGGAGTCCAAAAATACCCCAGTGTTCCAGGCGAGAGGGACATCGTTCTTCTTTCACCTGTCAATCAGAGTGACACAAGTCAATTGGGGCATCTGTGAGGTTCATTGATCTACATTACTGGATTGGTCATCACACTGAATGTGTGCAAAAGTGGCTATCATTACCTTGCCTTAACAGCTTAACTGTATGCGCGTAATGCACATCGCCATAGATGTTAGTGAATAGGAGGCGGCCAATCCAGTACTGTAGCTTACTGGTGAGGATAGTTGAAGTTTTCCTGCATGCAGTGATGACGCAGGATTGTAAAGAAGCAGTGAGAGTGCTCAGTCACAGTAATCCTTGCTAATGGAGACCAGCTGGCAAATGACCAAACTGGGAGTGTTTTACCGAGTACGTAAAATGGAAAAAGTAAAAAGAGAATCAAGAGATAAAGAAACTGCTAATTTAGACAATAAGATTTGAAAGCGTCATGGGAACTGACCGAACTTTCTTGGCAAAACAAATCTACAAACTTTGATTCCAACTAATGCGACGCAACAAGACGGTCAAACAACGGGGTCACCAAGAGCAGTTCAAGAACGAAGACTAGACAATGAGCTCACACCCAAACACACATAAAGACTCACATACACACACAAGCTAATTAGCATGCCAATAGGT
This sequence comes from Neosilurus hyrtlii, assembly GCA_028564935.1. NCBI lineage: Eukaryota > Metazoa > Chordata > Actinopteri > Siluriformes > Plotosidae > Neosilurus > Neosilurus hyrtlii. The sequence continues at coordinate 7,049,118 of JAOUQZ010000024.1, forward strand.
TGACCTCGTTCCCCTGTTACAGATTACCACACAGTTACCTCCCACTCACTCATTCATTCATAGCGCCGAACCGGCTGGGATTTTAAGAGAACTTTCTAAAAGGTCGGCTATTGATTGCAGCTATTTTATGTTCCAGTATCCAGACGATGTTCCTCTTAGTGTGTGACTACATGTGGGTATTACCCACAATGCACAGCACTAAAGCATACACCAGGTTTAACACGGAGAACTAGAGTTACTTTGCAAATGTAATGAAATGTGACGTTAGCCATATTATCCGCGACATAGAGCTTAAGGTCATACATCTTAATCACCCCCGAGTCCTGACGCTTCAGCTCAGAGCTGACTTCAGTGCAATGCTAACCTTAAGTGATTAGCCTGTTACCTAGCAGGCTAGTCCTTGAAATTAACATTATATGTCTAACGTCACCATTCCATTGTAAATTTGTCTCCCAAATTACTGGGACTTGAAGCAATCTAGGAAAGAACATATCATTTGTAAGTTTGTGTATGAAGACGGAGCCGGAAGTGGATTGTAATCTTTATTATTATATGGCAATGATAGTATACAGACCAAAAAAAATCACATACGGACCTGGGAGTATTTGACCAACAAGTTAGCCGTTAGCTAGCTGCACTGTGCGCAATGATCTTAGGCAGCTTCCAGGAACGTATTCAGCGTTTCCATGAAGAGCCAAAAGCTACCAAAACCCTCACAGGCATGGATGAAGATGCCTGACATGGGAATAAATCCTTATTAACCTTGTTTGCTGGGTCTGTACAGAGAAATCTGGAATGAGATTTCACTGTACAGACCGAGCAAACAAGGTTAATAAATAGATTGTGGTATTCAGTACAGGACTTTATCGTTTCAGCAAACACAACAGCTGTATACTGTTCCCTCTTAGCTGGCACAGTTTGGTGGCAAGTGCCATTTGAGGTCACACCATGGGTTGGGAAAGACTATGAGAAGCAACACGCCGGGAAATGTAGCACGCAGTGAAGCTAAGCAGTGGGTGTTGTAGTGGCAAAGACTTCACTCTCAACTGGAAAACACTTCCTCCTGCTTTGGATGTGTTCTCTCCTCATGGTGGACGGTAATTTTTCACCCGCTCTTCCTGCCATGCGGCACTGATATGGCTCTACTACATTAAGGATGCCAGCATGTGGAACATAGGCTCAGGCTTGACAGTATTTTATATTCACAGGCTGTAGCCTGAAGGTATTGCGGTTGGTGTTATCTAACTTTCTCTGTAGTCATGTAGAAGATCTCAACACATCCCCAGCCTGCATTGAACGATGACGGTATGTAGAAGGTGGGGTGTGGTTTTGTACGAGTTGGAGGTATAACGACCCATACTGTCTCACGTATATATAGCTGGGTATTTTATCACGCTCTCACTGTTTGATCAGTGAGCTCAGGATGTACGTGCATGGCGGTAATCTGAGCAGAATCAGCGGCGAGTGAGCGGAAAAGTTACTGATTGTCTGCCGTGCCATGCGACACGAGCATGAATAAAAAAACGCACGTGCACTCTTAACCTGATTCTGCTGTGTGGGAGTGGTTTTCACCCAAGATAATTCATGCAAGTGTTGGCTAAAGACAAATACCATTTTTATATTTAGATTTAGGACAAATAGCTTTGAATAAATTAGATAAAAGGGACTGCTCTCCACACACACACACACACAGGTCTAAAACAACAGCGCCTGCTTGTATGCCGCACCCGTTATCTCTTCCACTCTCTCTAGCGCTCTTACCCTGGGTGTCAGGATGGAGTGGTCCCCCCCTCCCTCTTTCATCCCTCCATCGTCTGTGGACATCCAGTGCTCGTCTTCCTCTTGTTCCAACAGGTGAGACCAAAAGATCAAAATCCGCAACACACACACACACACACCCTGGAGCCCACCTCCTATACAGACAGGCTCAGAGACTCTGACAGATTACACATCCACACATATAAGAAAACACATGCATATACCCGCTGGTCCTAAGCTCACATGACGTTACCAGGCACATTCAAACACACACACACACACACACACACAGACGCCAACGGTCTGCCAACAGTTGTTGAGTTTTGGCCACTCCTTCCTTCCTCTCTCTCTCTCTCTCTCTCTCTCTCTCTCTGTTGCTAGGCAACTATTTAGCTGGGCCATCCCCTGACATCAACTGGAGCGTGTGAGTGTTTCAGTGCACACACTTACACACACGGTTCTCTGGTAAAGCTTACACAGAGATATGGTGTGATATACTCACACTCTGCCTCACACATCTCTATAGCGTTAACTTCACTGTGAGAGACACAGGTATAAATAGCAGTGTTGATTGGTTATAGTCCATTATTGTGCCATATACAGTATTTCATTCACATAAATAGGGGAGAAAAACTGCATTGTGAAGCATATTGATGTAGAATTATATACGAGGTGCTTAGAGATTACTGTGTGCTGCTAATTTGCTGGTATTCGTGTTAAAGAATAGTTAGTGGTTGGGTGCTGTTCTGATGACATACGGGGACATTGCTCAGGTGCATTGCTGAACCATAGAAGTAAAAGGTTTTAAGATTTGAAAATTAAATAATACCAGTCAGGTTTTAGTGTAGGGTGGCTCTATGGCATAGTGGCTACCACTTCCGCCTTACAGCATGAAGGTCCCGGGTTCGAGTCCCGGGTTCTGTGTGGAGTTTACATGTTCTCCTCATGCTTGTGTGGGTTTTCTCTGGATACTCGGGTTTCCTCCCACAGATTAAGCTAATTGGCTGTTTGAGATTGCCCCTAGGTGTGGATGGGAGTGTGAATGGTTGTGTATGTTGCCCTGTGTACCCCGGCTCTGCACAGTGTTGGCTGAGGTAGGCGCCAGCCTCCCTGCGACCCTAGTAGGATTCGGCAAATGAGTGAGTGAGGTGTCAGCTCCTTAAAAAAGAAAGAAAGAAAGTATAAAGAAAGAAAGGAGCTCCTTTACTAATTCACTAATTTGGATCAATGTAACAACTGGAAGTCGTGAGACCCCTAAAATTGGCCTAATGAAAGGCGTCCAATATCGCAGTATAAATTATATAGTATAGTATAAACTGTGCTATCTTAAGTACTAGCACTGTGCCATACTCTCTAAGAACTCTGCGTACACCTTCCCCACCACCTCTTCATCAGGAAAAAGTAACTCTGGACCAGGTGCCAGCTGATATTTTGCCTTGCATCCACCTAAACCAATAACCATTGGTAGTTAATAGGTCTGCGTTCGTTATATTACTGGGCTGCCATGCTATGGTTAAACTGATAGAGCCTAGCTCATGCAGTGTTGTCTACAAAAAAACGCAGTATATTTATTTACCACAACAACTAAAACCAATATTATTCTCATTATAATTAAAACCATAAATAGATATATACCTACTAAAGCTGCTGAGGGAAAAAAGATATTATTACTGAGTCGGTATCTTAAAACATGGTGTTCCTGAGATGGTGTGAGGTGAGTCACTCTGAGAAGTCTGAAATAGTCATTTACAGGCTGAGCTGAGGGTCAGAATTGGATTTTTCCGGCTATTCGTCCAAAAAACCCTTTTCTGATACATTATACACCTCGGATACATTATATATCGTGCTGCAACTATATTAAAAAATTATATAACTCTATATAGATCAATACATATATTTATATATATATATATTGTATGTGGGAAAAAATAACAGTACTACAATTTCATCCCGACAAGCCTGTTTCGTGGTTGCC
>JAOUQZ010000024.1:7057081-7076165 GCA_028564935.1 Neosilurus hyrtlii
ATATATATATATATATATATATATATATATATATATATATATATATATAGATAGATAGATAGATAGATAGACAGTGTGACAGACAGATAGACAGACATGCAGATAGTGAGACAGACAGACAGACAGACATATAGATAGATAGATAGATAGATAGATAGATAGACAGCATACCAGACAGAAATATAGACAGATAGATAGTGGGACAGACAGCATGACAAGCAGACAGACAAACCGTGTGACAGACGGGGATATAGACAAAGAGACAAACAGACAGATAGGGAGACAGACAGATAGAAAGCTGGGAGTGATGACGGGAATATACACAGTGGTGTGTTTTTTTTCCCTTTTTTTCGTTTTTGTACTGCAGGTGTGGCTCATCAATACCACTTCCTGTTCACACATCAAAAATATCCTCACACCCCAAAGCCATACACAACACATGCGAGACATGGCCTTGACACACATGAACACATGAAGTGCAGTGTTAGTGCTACTGTCTAACTATAGTACTAACTATAAGTAATCATGTGTGGATGGATGAGTGGACCTCAAGGCTTTAATCTCACCATAAAGAGGCACACACACACACACACACACACACACACAGAGAGAGAGAGAGAGAGAGAACCCTGCAGCGTGCTGCCTTTGTACTGTCAATGTCGGTGAAGGTCAGGATCCATTCATCTGTATCTTCTCGGATTTACACACACTAAAGATCGAATCATCAGATGAACGTCACTATAAATTCTAAAAGCTCAGAATTTGTTTCACATTTAAAATCATTTAACATTTTGTAAACAGCACTTTTTTTCTCCCTACTGTTTACTGTACACCACTATGGCCTAATAAATTACCACTACCAGTTGGCTACTCAAGGCCGATATCGATGCAAGGACAGTTATGTGCCTTCAAGAATGCATTACACAGCTGCTTTAATCGACTTTCTCTGCTGCACATTTAGATGTGAATTGCTTCTATGCAGTTCACGCCTGCAAGGTTGCCAGATTTTGCCTGAGGAGATGCATTTAAAGGTGGATTTCCATATCACCACTGGACCACTTAAATTAAACACAAGTAGTTCACTTCAAACTAGCCCCAAAGATAAGAATTAGATTGTGCAAACTTAAGGAGGAAATATCAGTTTTTAAGTATAAAATCCTTTCCATATAAATATATAATATACGATATATAATCGTTACTAAAGTAATACTTAATTTCATATTATATGAGCATTCATTATTTTTCTTTGTAGCCTCTCTAGTGTGCAGAAAGAGCACTAAGTAGGGTATATAGAACGTGTGCATCTGGACATCGAGTCTGAAGCCATTTGGGATGCATAAGCATGCCCAACCTGCTAATCCTATTTCCAAAAACAGTTGGGATATTTTTCAAAATGCAATAAAAAATAAAATACGTGATTTGTTAAAACACGTGAACCTTTATTTATCTAACAAAAAAAAAAAAAAGAAAGAAAGAAAGTACAAAGAAGGCCCATCTCATGTATACAGTGCATGGTCAAAAACATTTCCTAGATGTAAGTAACCTTTGAGCCCTCAGGTGGCACTGCCTGAGAAACCGTCATGCTGCAGTGACAAATATAGTCACTGGGGCTTTTAGAAAAACATTTTTAACTAACACACACTGCTGATGCAACCTAAAACCATATTACACAAGGTGGAAGTCATACATCAATTTGGGGAAAAGTAGACTTTGATTTCTAAAGATGCAGATTGCTATCAGTAAAAGGTGCAAAAGCCAGCAGCTGTTATGGTACAGGGATGCATCATTGCCCACGGCATGGGTGAGTTTTGTGTGGACAAAGTACCACCAATGTGGAGGCACATATTTGTGAAATTAGACGGACACATGTTGCCATTAAGAAACATCCTTTCCCAAGAAGTCCATGCTTATTACAGGACTATGCCAGGCCTAATTCTGCATGAGCTACAACAGTATTGCTTCATAGTGTGCTTGTCTGGCTTGCTGCCAGTCATGTAGGAATATCACGAAGAAGAGAATCGGACAGTAGCGACCACTGACTGTTGAGCAGCTGAAGTCTTTTATCAAGAAAGAATGGCAATTGCAAAACATCAACTATTAGTATAATTTGCTTTTTCTTTGTCCCAACTCTGTTGAGTTTATAGGTATGCCTAAATGCCATGGAAAATGCTAAATGCTACTCACACTAAGCAAAAAATAGGCTTGCTGCATAGCGTACATGATATCAAATAGATCTAGATGCGGTATTTAGATATAAAATCAACAGGTTTTTTTGTACAACCAACACATCAGATCTAGAGTTTATTCCATGCAAAGTCTTATGCGCTTATGCCGTCATGAGTGATAATAAAAACTTCGATCTAGTCTCTAGATAATGATAGTGTTCATCATAATATTGAATTTGTAATCAGTTTTTGTATTTTACCTTATCTTATTTTATATTCATTCTTTAAGTAACAATATATTATGTATTTGTCTTGGGCAAGAATTGTGGGAGGGGGGTGCCAAAATAGGATTTCGCCTGGGGTGCCACAATGCCTTGCCTGCTTGTAAACATCATACTGACCACTTTATAAGACATATCTGTAATCAGTCCACTTTGTATGTGCTAGAGCTAATCTTTTTCTATCCTCCACCCATTTATCATTGGCATTTGATGACCACAGGAAGCTCTTAGCTGGGTAGTCGTGTTTGTTTTTTTGTTTGTTTTTTTGTCCCAGCAATGGCCCTACAGTGGTCTTTTTTTGCTAAACATTTTTATGAAGGCAGTATGTGTTTGTAAATGTGTTTCCTGAATGTTTCAAGATAATTCTCCTTTCTTTGCCTTGAAAACATTAACAATTCTATCTTTGGGAAACACAGTAGTAATTTATTAATTAGTAATTGATTATTATTATTATTTTACCCTGAACCTTTCATGCCAATTGCAGCCTGGCACCACTAGATGGCAGTGTTCAATTAAAAAACAACACACAAGTGACTTTTATTAAACTATTTATGTGAAGACTGACACCTAGTGATAACATACACAAGTACACTGGTGTGTGTGTGTGTGTGTGTGTGTGTGTGTGTGTGTGTGTGTGTGTGTTGTGTTTTTCTGTATTCCATCATATCTTTTAAAGATGGATCAGCCAGTGCACACCTGAGGACCTTAGGGCTCGATATACAGCAAGTTCTCACTTTGTGGATGATTTGAAGTACAAATTCATTCATTCATTTGCTGAAACTGCTTAATCCTATTAGGGTCGCGGAGAGGCTGGTGCCTATCTCATCCGACACGGGGCAAAGGTGAAGTACACCCTGAACAGCTCACGAGACCATCAGAGGGCCAACACCATTCACACTCACACTTAGGGGCAATTTGGAACATTCAATTAGCCTAATGTGCAGGTCTTTGGACTGTGGAAGAAAACCGGAGTACCCGAAGGAAACCCATACAAGCACAGGGAGAACATGCAAACCCCTCACAGAAACACACTCATGGAGCTGAAGACTCAAACCCAGGACACCATCATGTCACCCATGCTATCCCGCTAACACAACATTTACAGCTAACTGGCTAGTTTATTTCATTTAATTAAATTAAGAGAAGAAAAAACTGGTAATAGAAGAATCTTACCTGGTAATAGAAGTTGTTGTTTGTCTGATACGTGTGTGTGTCCATGGCACTTGAATCGGGAACATTCTTCAGGATCTCATCACAACCTGAATCAGAGACAAACCAAAGGACTGTACTGTGATGAAACACTTCAATATTTCTTTTTATGGATTAAAAATGGCTTAAAATTACATCTACTGATTAAAATCAAGGGCGGCACGGTGGCAAAGTGGTAAGAATGTCCACCCCACATGTCCACCCCACATGTCCACCCCACAGCAAGAAGGTCCTGGTTTCAAGTCCCAGGGTTGTGCTTTTCTGTGTGAAGTTTGCCCCATGCTTGTGTGGCTACACTGGTTTCCTCCCACAGTTCAAAAACATATTGAACATTCCAATTTTCCCCGAGTTGTGAGTGCGACTGTGTGTTGCCCTGAAATGGACTGGCAAGCTATTCTTTGCCTTCTGTCGGCTGGTATAGGCTCCAGCCTCAACGCGACCCAAGTAGGATTAAGCAGTTAGGTGAATGAGTGAGTGAGAGAGAGAGCGGTTAAAGTGCAAGGCGTGTGCTGGTGCAGAGTCAACCATCTGATACATGTCTGCATCGTGAAGTTTTACAATGCTAACGCCTCTAAAAAGAAGTGCTTGGCCGCCTAACTTCATCCCAATCCTCAAACATATCCATCCCCTGTTCCCACCCTGATCTTCTCCACAAGCCCCTCCCGAAGCCCTTTCTCAGCACATGGCCCACTTGTCAGACTCAGACCTAAAATGATGTTGTTATAAACATCGAGGAGTATAATGTGAGAGGAACATAGCAAGATTCCATGAATTCACTGTGGTGAAGGACAGAATTACGTTTCTGGTCAGGAGTGTAACACTACATAGATCCATTTATAGAGGTACAGCAGCATTCCTAAGTGCATCAGCATGAATTAGTAAGAACCTGGAGGCTTTGAGTTTATGTAAACCTATACATAGTAATGAGTAAGCGTACGTGCGTGCATACGAGTGCACGCATGTGTGTGTCCTCAGGCTTCATTAGTAGCTAATGGTAAAAGGAGACAAGTTCCAAAAATACACAACCAAAAACACACCATGGGCCAGTTTTACTAGTGTGTTGCTCAGCCATATCGGTGGTAGGTAATGACTGACGAGTCCATAGAAAATGTTTTTATTTTATATATATATATATGCATTTATATATAGCACCTTGCATCAGTTCCTGCTTCACTGGGTTTCACCCTCACTTCTATCTATCTCACAGAAATCTTTTGCCACCTGAAGGCTACCCAGCAGTTCCATGTATTGCACTACATGTTAAATAAGGGCAACTTACGATACACGTTGAAATAGTATTAGAGGACCTTGCAACAGCCAAGCACACTATCATGGAGAGCCCTGTGTACCGGCATCAAAATCCGTAGGGCAGCAGGAAATAAAGAATAACATACTACACGTAGCTAAAAAATCCTCTGTATAGATTTTATGGTTTGTGTTTATAACACCTGGCAATCTACGTCCTTCGTCCTTCTGCGGTGCTCTGTATACGAATGAGACTTTTTGGTGGAAACTATCAGGAAAGCCTGAGATTTGCCGAAGGGGGAAAAAGGCTGACATGTTTCGGCAGCTTGGCAAAGCCAATACGTGTGGAGTCTCTTTGGCAGTGTCTAAGGAAGATTTCTAATTTACACATATATACGCATGCTTTATAGCAGAAAATACATACGTACATTAACTCAAAATTAACCACCAAAATAGGAAGGTTTTTGTGTGTGTACATGTTGATATGTTCGATTCTATACTAGATACATACAGCTTATATAGAAAATGTGCCAAAAAATTATAGATATTTTGTAACAGAGTACTTCTGAATTTTTTTTACATTTTGAAGCTATTGAAGAAAAACTATTTTAGACATTTGACCTTGCGGTGACCTTGAAATGAAATTACTCCTTTGTACAATATAACGAAAACAATAATCACAAGGACTGATTTGTGGGGGAAAAAAATCTATAAATAAATTATGAATAAATACATTTTAAATGAACATCATTATTATTAATATTATCAACAAGAATAATTTTTAAAAATTGTAGCAAAAGTGGGCTTTAAGTTCCTGATTATGGACACATAAGTAACACTCAACTGTCTGAAACTCTATACCAGGGTGTTATACTTATTTTCACAGAGCGCCATGTCACTAAATTTGAAGGTCACTGATGGTCAAATAATCACTGAACAGCCATTCAAAAAGTGCATCCATGAAATCTGCAGCACTATATTTATATATTTTTGTGCATTTGTCCCCTTTTCCTTTATTTACTTTCCTTTTTGGACAATGCTTAACAGCGTCAGGCTAACATGCAATTTTTCCTAAGTCATAAATAACTAGCTGTTTACTTGAAATAGGTTGCTGCCACCAAGTGGGTAGATGATGAATTATGCTTCATGGTAATGACTGATACATAGAATGTATGATAATCATGTTGTTTGAAAGCTGCTGCAGGCCACATAAAATAAGTTGGCGGGGCTGGTTTGACCCGTCGCAGGTCTTGAGTTTGATGCCTGTGCCCTATACCATGGAAACAATATTACATGAAACAGCAGTACTCTATGTATGAAAATTCTCAGTGTTATTTATACCTTTAATGGCGAACACTCCATGGCAGAAATCTTTAAAACTGATCTTGCCGTTAGCGTTCGGGTCGAGACACTCCGCAAACTTCTTTATCTGGAAAAGAATGATGGGTTCAAAGTGAAGGAATAAACAACGGAGCACAAAGTAAATAATATATAAGTTACAAAAGGAATAAAGCACAACAAGGCATGCTGTGGAAAGAATGGAGTCCATAATGATGAGGGACTTAATACTTTGCTGAAAACAGTGTCAGATTCTGTGAATTTTTAACAATTATGCGTTTTATATGTTTTGAAATGCACCATGTCATGTTATGGATAATGCGCCAAATGCGGATGCTGGAGTCTCCTGGTAACATTTAGAAACACTCCTTTCATATTAATCTCTGTAATCGTGTTTGTTCATTTACATAACATACAAAAAATAATTAAATAAATAAAACAAACCCCATCTATTATTAGACTTACATTACATCTCTGTCCTTCATACAAGTCTCTGTGAATGTGCTGTTACTATAGAAACGATGACATCAGTAATATAGTGTAGTCCTACAAAAGTACTAGCAATAATAGTATAGTGATATAATAACATTAATATAATGTCACAGATGCTGTGAGTAACGATCACTCCACAGCAAGCCAGTTATTATTGCAAAAACAGGGTGATCAGGGACCCTGAGGTGAAGCGAATGGGTTTTTAAATCACCCAGAAGACGTGCTGTACATTTTGAAATAATCAGTGGCTCGCACTGGTTAGCACGTCGGCCTCGCAGCATGAAGGGCGTGGGATCAAATCCCGTTCTCAGCAAGGGTATTTCTGTGTGGAGTTTGCATGTTCCCCACCGTGCTTGCATGGGTTTCCTCCAGATATTCCAGCTTTCTGCCTACAGTCCAAAGACATGCACATAAGGCTAACTGGCTGTTCCATATTGCCCCTAGGGGTGAGAGTGATTGGTTGCATGTGTATCGGCCCTGTGATGTACTGTCAATCCGTTCAGGGTGTGCCTCGTCTTCACCCAGTTTCAGCTGAGATAGGCATCCCTATGGATGAATTTATTAATGAATGGCTCACGGTACTAATTAATGATGAAATCAATAATTTGACAAGAAATATTGATTTGAAATTATTTTATTTCTACCACTAATGATATATCCCAGAGCAATGAACTGTTATACATAAGAGTTTGGTGTAAAAAATAACAGGCTGTATTATACTGCAATTGACCAATCAGAACTGAGTATTCAGCAACGCCACGCAGTAATGGAAAATGAATCCGCAGCTTCTTTCAATCACTTTAGAAGTGAAAATTCAACATCGCTATGGAAAAACAGGAATACCTCTTGTCACTTTCGTGCATTTGGAAACTGAAGCTAACTTTTTTGGCCCAGCTGCATGATAATTACATTTCAGCTGGTTTTATTTAGTCCTGCTGGCACTCTGCAGGTCTTCTTTTCCAGTTTCTTACTACATTTTTAGATTCATTTGCTCCTGGGCCATTTTTTTTAAATCAGCTGACAGTGATGGGATAGCAGTGGGTTTATCAATGTTCCAGAAAAGTTACGTGAAAATGTTGGACCGAACCAAAATCAATCCTAAAATACAAGGTGTATGCAAAACACTGCTGATTTGCATTTGCTGATACCCACAAAGTTCCATAAAAGGCAAAGCTCAGAGCAATGAAATGACAAGTAAATGGCAAAATAAAAATAATAATAATAATAAAATAAAAAATTCTCTCAGTGGAAGAAGTAGAAGTTACTATGTAAATGTCCATAAACATCTGTATTAATTACTAGGGTAACAAAGTTACTGAGCCAAATTTCAGACATAGTTAACTATCAAAAGTGATAACGTGTTTCCTGGTGTCTGAACACCTTCCTTACATCTTATTTTCATCTTTGCTTACTGATGTGAACATATGTCAATGTCTTGTACATCTTCCCAGGACAAATTCTCCAGTCTTTCTGTTCTATACAGCAAGGAGGACTCTGACAGCCTGCAGGAGTTGCCATTCATCATGTCACTAAGTGGGTAAAGGAAACTAATTAAATGCTTGGCAAGCCAAAAAAGCAGTATTTTAATCACAGTACGTCTTTATAGGACCGTCAGCTTCACAAGATGGTGCAGCTGCACTGTTACACACGTATGGCGAGTACAGTACTTCATCATTTTTTATTCTATAGATAGCTAATTTATTTACTTTAGTTTTGGTGGAGGTATTGTAATCGCTAGCATTTGTTTGTTTGTAAATAAAATCCTGATCATATCGGTGGATTTTCACCAAACATTGCCCTAGCAGAGTCCCAGAAATGATTTTGGAACGTCAGATTCAAAGGTTAAAGTCAAGATTATTAGTATTCATAACATTGAAGCAAGTGCCATTGGACAGGCTATTACTATGAGACACTAATAGAAAACCATATATGGACATTTTAATAAGACCTTTGACCTTAGGTGACCTTCAAAGGTCAATGCCCAGCAATCTCAAGATGAATTTTTTTTTCCAAAGTCTAATTGGTTCACTTTCGCATACTATAGAACATATCGTCAGATGATTACATGGGTCATTAAAGCCAGAACCCTTATAGGGCCTATTTGCTACATTATACATGCTGTGTGACAGACGTTCCTTTTACTCTATATTCACCCCTCTGGTTTTATCATGTTTTTCCCAACTGATCTTTTATTTGTGTGTGTGTGTGTGTGTGTGTGTGTGTGTGTGTGTGTGTGTGTGTGAGAGATCATGCATTGTTCTAGAATACTCCAGCCTATCTGTCTAACTGCATGAAATTAATAAAATATTATTATTATTATTTAAAGAGCTAAAGTAGAAGCTATTTCACAGTCAATCTGGCGCTCGGACTTTAATTGAGCTAACCTACATAACCAGCCATGCTCATAAACCAATCACTGCACACAAAGAAAACAAACCATGTTTTTATGTTGCGGGCATCTCTGAAGATTCTCTTGTTCACCGAGGATGTAATAAAGCTGCACTGTTTGAATCCAGGAAGCGTGTAATTAATTCAATTATATGACAATATTGTACTAATTGGAGGGAAAAATCTTATGTTGGGAGCAAATATTTCAAACTCTGCTCAGATAGGGCACTCGAGTCATGGTTATTCAGTGTTATTATAATCACGATACAATTTATAATCAGTATTAAATGCCTTGGCTCGTCTACCGAGAGAATCTTTAGATTAATTTGAACAATATTCAAGAAAAAGGGTGATATATATGTAAATCCTTTTGATAGGGTATGGTTATATATTTATTTCCACATTCAACCATATAACACATTATATAATAATAATAATAATAATAATAATAATAATAGTTTTGAAATTAAACTTCTAGCTAGTATTCTGCTCTGCATTCACATACGCACAGTTAATCATCCATTAATCATCGTCATGTCATTAATCACTGCTCAGACTCATGCAGATAATCAGCATAACAGAAAGCTGTCTGCCATAACAAGTGCAAAAACAACAGGATGACATTAATCAGTCATTTAGTCATTCACATACATACATACATACAGACATACATACATACAGACATACATACATACATACATACATAAATACATACAGGGCAAGAAAACTCAGTGTCACACATGCAGCATGATGTCTGATCCTGATTATAAAATATGTATAATGTATTAAAAAATACATTCCAAAAATGAGTAGAGCCAACCTGTTTGACTGACACACTCACTCACACACACACACACACACACACAGTACTGAAATCTGACAGAGCTCGATTGAGAGACAGCAGATTACACACATCTGTAATGATGAGAATAAATATTATTAATAGGTGTGACGTCACACAAAACTAATCTGGGGGTGGGGGGGGGGTGGGGGGGGGGGGGTTAGGGGTAGTTTTACCTCCTCATCCGTTTGTCCGAACTGCTTTCCGAGATGCAAGAAGTGTTCAACTCGAATAAATCCGTCTTCATCTTCATCACACATGTCGAACACTTCCTTCAGCTTCCTCACTAACAGCAGCAGATGCTCGGGATTGGAGGAGGAGATGCAATCCATCTTATTATTATTATTATTATTATTATTATTATTATTAACAAAACACTACATGTAGAGCAGAGAGAGCTGAAGTGGCACTGCCATCATCTCCGATCTGCTTGCTTTGCTGTCGGATTCATCAGAACCCTCGTCATCAGCATCATCATCACCATATGAGCGGTGGGCGGGGCATCGCGCTGACGACAACCCTAGTCCCCGCCCACTTCCTTCCTGCTTTGTATCAATGAAGCACAGGACAGCACAGTCTTAGCCCAGTCGACACTGAATGAAGGTGGGGTACACCCTAAACAGCTCGCTAGGCCATCACAGGGCCAACACACACACACACATACACACACACACACACGCAGCCATTTACATCCCATCATGCCCTTTTAATTTGTTTGCTTACGATCAATAATCTGAATCAAAAACACTTTCAAATTTTAGCAGTTTAGGATGCTGGGCTCATGATCAGAAGGGTTCGACTCACTGTGCTAAAACCCCTGTAATCTCTTCATGGAGAGCATTTAACCTGGATCACAGCATGTAATCTCTACAGCACTGCTGCTCCAGTTGGTCCGGTCGAGGCTCAGCAACATTAATGTGGCAATAAAATGAAGTCAGCTGATGAGCCGAATGTACTGAATGAGCAGGTGATCACATTAGTGGACTGTTTTTCTTCCCTGATTGCACAAATATAAAGTGAGCACTCAAATAACGAATGAGTGGGTCAGGGAGCATGGGGAATCGTTTTCACTTATGGATCGGCACCCCAGAGTCCTGACCTTAACCCTATTGAATTTTCCGCGATGTGCTGGAGAAGACTTTATGGAGTGGTTCAGTTTTTTCCTTCATCAGATCAAGACGTTGGTGAGGAATGCACCCGACACAGGATGGACATAAATGTTATGTTGTTCAAGTTTGTTGAAACAGTGGCATGACAGTTATGTGCTGTGATCAATGCTGCACCCAGCAGTGTCAATGGGTACCAGTAAAAAATAATAATATACTGGGAAGGTACTCAGCGATGGACTAGCATCCCATCCAGGACGAGCTGAATTCTTAGTTTCCTCACAGTATAGGAACTTGGGTGTGGAAAAAAAAAAAACTTAAATACATAAATAAACAAACACATAGAAAACATTTCCGTGACAGTATCTTGAGGACCAGTAAATAATTATGGTGAAGTGATGGCCAGATAAAATAAATAAATAAATAAATAAATAATTCAGGGATCAAATTGACGTCAATGTAAACTTCATACGCTCGACCTTCTCCAGAAACAGGGGTTTGCTGTCCTGTGTGCACACACTGCTCAGAAAATAAACCACACAAGTTCGTATAAAAACATTTATTCCACTCATATTCACATTTACTTAAAATACATTGAAATACAAAAATGGTACTCAAGAACAAAAACTGGATGTAAATTCATCATTTCTCTCAGTCTGTGTTCTGTATGATGAGCCTGGGCTCGAGCAGCGACTCCCAACGCTCAGTCAGCTATATAAAAAAAAAACAAACACGATATAAAAACACAACACATTAAAAATAGACCTGTTATTACACGGTTATCACGTTCACCCACTGTTTCACAAACACATGCCTGCTTCACCTTTAATTGCGCTTCCTGCTAGTAATGCTTGTGATATTTTAATAAGAAAAGTTTGGCAAAGAGTGAAGTGTAAGTAGTCATGTTTCTAAACAATGCTACAATAAAATCCCTTTTTTGCATAGTTAAAAAAGAACAAGCATTTAAAGATACAGAGCACAGCTGTGGCACTTAAATCTGTGGTTTGGGGTGTGTGTGTGTGTGTGTGTATGTGGGTATCTGCGTGTTACCTGGGAACCGAGAGAAAGTGCGTATTCGACTCTTTCCGAGCCATCGGGGTTGTGATACACTAGATCAAACTTTCCAGGTTCAGTTGGGGCTACAAGACACAAACAACACCTAACTCGAGCAAGACTGAGAGGAAATATGGTAAACACAATGCACATTACAATTTAAAGATTAGAAAGGCAGTCAGGGAGTGCAGACCTCCACCAAGGTAGTGCAATCTCATCTTTACATGGGTTATAGTGGCAGATGAGGGGAAATTACATTGCCCCCTTGTGGCATGTTCCATAATTATTTTTGAGGCCCATATTTTTTTCTCCCGGCACATTCTGGGTGATTTCCACTTCCTTGCCCTATTGCGCAATGTTAAAAATCTTCAAAAATGTTCTGGAGCCAGATCTGGATGACAATTAAATCAGTCCTTTGTTAGCTGAGGACCCACATATGTACATGTACGTACACACACATTCTCACACACACACACACACACACACACACACATCCCCACTTATATGAATTACCTTGACTCTGTGTCAGAAGCTCCAGTTCAATCATGTTGGTGCTGTGATTAAATCCAATGATCTTCCCTTCCTGGAAAAACAATACAGAAGCTGAATTATTTAATTAGCAGGACAATAATACAACCAGGTCTTCCTGTTATTATAAAAGCAAAGGGAAAACAGAGATGCAAAGATTGCAGTTTGAAGACTAATATTTAGGGGAAATATCAGCATCCTCTGGAGATATATAAAAAAAAGAACTCTACACACTTAAAGCAGCAAAGGATGAGATACAAAGCAATTTAAAGATGCTATCATGGGATACTGAAAGCCTTCTTCAGTGGCACTGACATTCTACGCAAGTCAATTCTTCTTTAAAAGTACAGCGATGAATTTAAAGGTCATAACGGTTTTCACAGGAACCCAACGCTCCACAATTAGTAGGATAACAAACCATTCCTTTTTTCATCCCTCCAGATTTCACCCGCTTCTTCTCCCCTAATTTAATTCCCACGTCAAGCATCAGAGGGGCGTAAGCATGCACGTCCCCTCCGTGTCACACAATGCTGCCGCCTGCATCTTTAAGAACTGCTGCGCATGTGCATGCAGAGACTCTCTATCCGCCCCTTCGTACGAATGAACTCACAGACGCCCATGATTGGCTGGTAATCGCTGTGAGTGACTGAGCTTGGCCATTCAGCTCCCATGGACTCCCAGCCACGGATGGTTATGACATAAACCTGGATTCGACCCTGCGATATTGACTGACAGTTGCGCACCATGTCGACGCGCTACTCTAGAGCAGATAAACCAATATAATTTTGATATGGTAAAGTCTTTTGGTTTTTTCAAAAGAAGTCTGCAGAGTCAGTGATGCATCAGGAACTTTCCTGCCATGACACACATGCAACTATAAAGGAATAGAAGAAAAAAAAAACCAGCAATTCAAAATATTAAAACGGCACAGTACCAGAACTTACTTTATAATCCGACACTTCTGGTGTGTAGTTCTCAGTGAGCTCTAAAAGCTGTAGGAGGGAAAATGGAGCATTTTAATAAATAATAAGGACGGCAGTGTAATAAATAAAACATCGGCAACATAACTCAATGAGCGGGTATTCTCTAAAAATAACACCTTTCACTTTGAGTTGAATCTTAATGTGCTTTTTTATTATCATTATCACCATCATCATCATCATCATTATTATTATTATTATTACCACCTTAAAAACAATTTTCTGTCCCACTGCTGGAGGAGCAGCAAGGAGTGGCAGAGTGCTGTAATCCCGCCTGGGACTTGGTTCTGGAGGATTCTGCAACACACACACAGAAACTATGATTGCAAACACATGATCAAATCTATATAAGCCTCAGAGAAATAACATGAGGTTTATTCTTCTTGTAGTTGACAGAGTTGGACATAATCATTTTTTTATCAAAAACACTGACACACACAATCAGTTTCATTGTTGTTTGTGTTGGTACCATTACACATCCTCATATTAATCACATTCAAGCTTTTCTTAAAATTCCACTGCAGCTAAAATTGAAATGTTTTTAGGTGGATGTGCGATATGAACACTGCCGTCATTTCCATAATGATAGGAGGAGTGTTAAACGTATTTTAGGGGCTCCCAGGTGGCACAGCATGGTGCGCTACTATCAACCTGGAGAGGGAGGGTCCATGGGAACTAATTGGCATATGCTCACCTCCCTGCCACTTACATCTTATCAACAGCCAATCATGGCCATATTTCAGTTTATGCCTACAAGTGGAAGTGGGCGGATAGCGCGTTCCCTCTGAATGTGTTAAGCTACCTCTGAATGCCTTTTGTAAAGACACTGTTGACAGCATCACATGTCATGAAGGGGACACTCGCCTTCTAATCCCTCTTCCTGGTCGGGGTGGGGGTGTATATCTTAAAACATTCCATTACGGACCCTGAAGCACGCCTAAATAAATGTATTCCATGTAATCTTTGTACAGATTGTCATTACAAAAAAATTCTACCAGACATGGAGCTTTGGGCAATGAAGACTTCATTAGATTTTGGAGATGATCCAGATCAAATTCAAGATCCTGGAGTTTTTTTAATAACATTCTTTAACATTGTGAATTCTGACATTTTTTGGAAGTGCAGTTCTACAGCAGGCCCAGCAGGTGGTGCTGTGTACTTTGTTTTGTTTCCCAGCTTGGCAGAGTGTTTGTTATTTCATGGTGCCATATTACGAAAGAAATGGGTAAAGAAAAAATGGGTATGATGTCAGATGTTTGGCCCTGACTGTGGGTCAATTAATCTCTTCCTCACCTCCAGCACCAGACTTTTATTAGTTTGGCTTTCCTTCTGCTTTCTCTGCTCTTCACCGTCATAGTTATAATGAAAGTTCTTCTTCCAGGGTGTTCCTTTGGCCCTGCCAAAGCCCCCCCTGGCCCCTCCTCCTCGACCTCTGACCTTGTCCGTGAAACCCCGGCCCCTGCCCCAAGGAGTTGCGCCAGCCATGAGTTGAGGATTTGGCTTCTTTATCACCAGCTCGATATCACTGCTCGAGTCAGAGCTCTCTGCTTTGTCCTTGCTGTCCTGGTGTATCGTTCCTTCCGGAGTAATCGGAGACTGAGTCACACCGTTCTCAACCCCAGCGCACGTATCCGAGCATGGCTGACTTTGCGCTTGTGCAGTTTTCACAGATTTGGGCGTTGCAGGGACATTTGATTGGCAGACCTCATCTTCGGAGGATGAGGAGGAATCGGAAGAAGTTGGCGCTTTGGACGTTTTCAAATTTGCTGAAGGGTTTTTAGACGTGGAGATTTTGCTGGCATCGCCTTGGTGACCAGCTGTTTTAAAACTGGGCAAAGACTTCTGCAGAACAGGAGGCGTTTTCACGGCTGAAGGCTCATCTTCTGACGAGGATGAATCGGAAGAGGACTGCACTTGTTTTTTCTTCACCGTTGAGGAGTTTGCGCCAGATTTTGTTGGAACTGAAGGCGGGTGCTCTTTGGGTGTCTTAGTCCTGCTACATGTTCTCAGGCTTGTAGTTGCTTTAGAAGATTTTTTCACGGGGACTTTGTCATCTTCATCTTCTAAGGAGGAGGAGGAATCTGAAGAGGAGGTTTTTCTCGCTGAAGGCTGTTTGGGTTTGGATTTCGGAGGAGAAAGTTTTCGAATAGCTTCCTGAGTGCTGTCTGAAGAGTCTGAGCTTTTGTTGTGTGTACCTGATGAAATCGATTTTCCATTAGTAAGGACAGAAGACAATGAAGCTTTCTTGCTGCTCTTGTTCATTTGGGACTTTGAGGATGAAGGCTCCTTCGGTGCGATGGCTGCTTTCAGTGCATCTCCCGACTCAACCTGCTGTTCTTTCTCCTCCTCCTCCTTCTTCTTTTTGTATTTTTTCTTTTTCTTTGTTACTACTGGCTGGGGAACACCACTCGCCTCGCTCAGGTCATGTCTGTTCTTCTTCGTTGGGGCTTGAAAAGAGCCTTCTTCCTCTCTGCATCTTTTCGTCCTCACATATTCACAAGACACAGTGGACACCTTCACCCTGTTAATGACCAGAAAAGAGGTAGCATCTCAAATACAGCTGCAACTAAATGCCAGTACTATTAGCCCTGTGTGTGAAAGTAAACTGTAGTACAATACCATGAACAACCTGATATTTGACCTTTTTTTAGAGCACACAACAGAAAAGTGTTACCCCTATCCGATCATCCAGAGAATGTGATTTTGCGACTGGATCAAGCCAGTATGGCATATGTTCCCTTCACTGACGACCACAAATGACACCAACCAACCAGGGGTAACCTTGACATCATGCATACGGAGGTGGGTGGATTCACCATCCCTGATTAGTGGCTGTCATGTGAGGTGGGCTGGAAACTGGTCATGAATAAATATGGGAGAAAATTAAGGAAAAATTAAATGTATAATCACCCCCCCCCCGCATGTACGTGAGGGGATACAGCCATCAGTATATCCGTGTGTCTATCTGTAACCTGTGCTTCAATTCTGGGCCAGAACTCCACAACTGTTTGAGATTTCTTCTTCCAACTTGGTAGCTACTTATAGTAGGCACTCTTGTCATTTTGGAGTTTTTGCAGTTCATATTTGTGGAGGCCAGGGGGATACATTATCTCCAGATTTCTTAACATAGTCTTCCCTGTAGACTTCCATTAATGTTGCAGTGCTTGGATCTCCCTGGTATAGAAGCTTTTATTATGATTTTGAGATGAATTACCATAAACTCACTCGCCGAACCGCCTACTCCTTCTTGGGTTGTAGGGGAGGGGCTGAAGCCTTTCTCAGCTTGATCATCACTGTGGACTTTTTAGAACCATTTCATATCACACATCTACTGTTGTAGCCAATCCACCTTAAGGTTCAATGGGTTGTACTTCCCGAGACACGTTTTTGCTCACAGTGGTTGTAAAAAGTGATTATTCGACTTCTTATTCAACTGAACCGTTCTGTCCATTTCTAAAATATTCAAACCAACCTCTTAAATCTTAATAATCATGCTGTTAACTTCTCTCTGCGTGATTTCATACATGGTGATGCTGACGGATGACTCGAATAAATGCAGAAATTAACCGAGTGTGCCAGAAGCTCACATCAGTGAGAACGCTGTGGTGTCTGGATGTTTAAATGTTTATGTCTGGTTTTGTCAAACTGTTAAGCGCACACTTGCTTCAGTTAAACTTTGGTTTACTAGGAGCTGGGAAAGGTGGTACTGGGTCGCAGCAAGACGGTCCCGGATTTTATTCCCAGGCACCGTCTTTTCTGTGCTGAGTTTGCATGTTCTGCCCGTGCTTGTGCAGGTTTACTCCTGGTACTCCGGTTTCCTCCCACAATCCAAAAAACATGTACATAAGGCTAACTGGCTGTTCCAAATTGACCTCAGGTGTGAGTGCTGCCCTGAGATGGTCTGGCGAGCTGTTCAGGGTGTACCCCTCCTTTGTCCAGTGTTGGCTGAGATAGGCTCCAGTCTCCCTGTGACCCCAGCCAATAATATCAGCTCACCACTTCCTAATGTAGAATGATTAAACACGTTACCTGATACTGTCATTATCACGAACCACATAGATGCTCTCTGCAGGAGGGAGGAAGCAGTTCTCAATGAACAGGTCCAACAACGTTTTGCGGCTGTAGTCGAACTTCTCTCGAATAACACTGCACAGATCTGCAACAACGCGACACTTATTCAGATCCACCAGCACCCAGCTCATGCGACAATCCGGCATGGAAGGTGGAGGATAATCAAAATACAGTCTAACTCGAACCGCGTTGAGACTGGAGGCCGCCATGTTCCTGCATCAACACCGGAAGAGCTTGTACATACGGGTAACCCCAGATATCCAATCAAAAACTCGACTGCGCATCACGTGGCTATGTGTGCAAGGAGGAGCGAAAAGAAAAATGGCGGACTCAATGTTGACCTCGCTGCTCCCATGACAACCGCGTTCCTATTATCACTTTGCAGACTAGTCCGGTCCATTTTGATTAATAGCACTAATAAATAAAACAGTTAAAATGATGAACACAAGCAGCAGGTAACAATATTTTCACTGTTAATAAATAAGGGGTTACACACCACCCACAGAACTAAAAGACTTCATAGAAGTGACTTTATATTTATTTGTTTGTTTCTTTAATGTTATTTGTTTTGGGCGGCACAGTGGTGTAGTGGTTTGCACGTCCGCCTCACATCAAGAAGGTCATGGGTTTAAATCCTGGGCTTCTGTGTGGAGTTTGCATGTTCCCTCCGGGTACCCCAGTTTCCTCCCACAGTCCAAAGACATGCATGCTAGGCTAATTTTCTGTTACAGACTGCCCCTAGGTGTGAGTGTGAATGATTGTGTGTGTGTGTGTGTGTGTGTGTGTGTGTGTGTTGGCCCTGCAACCACCACTGTTGCTGTTCAGGATGTTTCAGAGGGCCAGTGGTGGCCCAGTGGTAAGGTGCTGGATTACTGATTGCAAGGTCGGAGGTTCAAGCCCCACTATAAAAGGGTTGTCACTGCTGTCCCCCCAGTGCAGCTAACTGGGTTATCAAATGCCAGCCATGTCTCTCACTGTCTGTGGTGAAAGTCATTGCTGATTTCCATCAAGAGTAGGCTGCATAGCTGTCAGCATGTTTGTGCCCTGCGATGGCCTGGCCTCGCCCAGAGTCGGCTGAGGTGGGCGCCAGCCTCCTTGCGACCCTAGTTAGGGTCATATATGTATGTATATATAGGGTCATATATATATATATATATATATATATATATATATATACACATATACATACATTTAGTGTGGACTTTCAAAGTACCTTGTTGTATAATTAGCATAAGCTAATTAGAGATGTATAGATGTATATTTTTACATGTTTATTTTATTATATTATAGCAGTATTATGTCTACATGCACCTATATATATATATATATATATATATATATATATATGTGTGTGTGTGTGTGTGTGTGTGTGTGTGTGTGTGTGTGT
>JAOUQZ010000024.1:7082989-7093340 GCA_028564935.1 Neosilurus hyrtlii
TATATATATACTCTAATTTTTGGCAAATTTATTGGTATTTGTATTTAACTGTTGTATTTAAAGGATAACTTTATAAAAACATGTTTCAATAAGTTTTCTACAATAAACAACATTAAAATATACAGCACTATTATACTAAAAATGTTTACATGTTGCAAATAGCATGACATGATGTGGGATAATTATATTGTTTTTAATTAATAAATAAAATGTATTTTTTTATAACAATAACAATAAAAATAAACACACTGATTTTATCATATCATTGTTATAGCCAAACAAACCCACAGCTCGCTTTCTAGTGGCATTAAAACATTTTCTTTATGCTCACTTCCACTTTTTCTATAGCAAAAACCCACAAGGAACACTTTCCAAGATGGCGTCAAGTTGACCCCCCCCCCCCCAAACCTACTAACTACTTCCGGTTTGTCTAAACTCATGTCAGCTGACTCAGGAGTCATGTGATGTTCTCTTATGCTTCCCAGCAGCGTTATTGTACCAGGAATCGAACAGAACCGACCCCAGACGACAGTAACGATGGCGCGGTGCCGCATGGGTGTTTTTGTCGCTATGCTGATGTTTACAGCTTGTTGTAGCACAGGTAAGAGATAAACTTCACGTGTAACTTCTGTTAGAACAAACTCACACGAAGTTAAAGTACTTGTAGGGATGTTATGAGGTTGCAAAGCTGAGCTGGAAGTTCGGTTGGGTTGAAATGAATCGTTTACATTTCCGTGTTCGGTTCATTTGTTTTGATTCGTCTGCAGCCTGCTGGGGGGGTTGAAGCTTCTTTGGAGGTTTCTATCTTATTTAAAACAACAGATTTGCACTTTATAACTTCCACTAACCCGAGTGCTGGTAAATAAACGTCTAATCTGAGTTTATGTGCACTGATTTACTGATAAAGACTGAGAGTGAAAGAGGAGAAGGGTTTTTTGTGGCTATGTGTATCTGGTGTCAGGCATGTCACAGCATCACTGCACTGTAATAAAGCACTGCTAGTATCTGCCCTTAAAGAAAAGTCCACGCTGACACACATTAAACAGGTTAATGATGAAATATTTGCGATGTAGGGCATCACGGTGACTCACAGCAAAAAGGGCCTGGGTTCAAGTCTGGGCATTCTGTGTGGGTTTCCTCTGGGTACTCCAGTTTCCTCCCATAGTCCAAAGACACGCCTCCGTCCAGCCATTTCCCTTTGCTAATCCGAGGACAGGTCGCAGGGCCAACCAGGCTAATAGAGAATCCCAGTCATCCCTTTTCCCCAGTCACACTCTTCATCTCCTCCTAGGGGATCCTGATGTGTTCTTAGGCTAGACGAGATATATAATCCCAAAGAAATGCACATTAGGCGAACTGGCTGTTCCATCTTGCCTCTAGCTGTGAGTGTGAGCATGAATGGTTGTGTATGTGTGAGCTGTTCAGGGTGTACCCCACCTTTGCCCAGACTTGGCTGAGATAGGCTCCAGCCTCCCTGCGACCCTAGTAGGATTAAGCAGTTCGGCGAGTGAGTGAGTATTTGTGATGTATTTTTTGCACCCGCTGCTAATTTTTTTGTTGGTTCCGAGTTGTGGTTATTCTATACGTCAGAACTTAGTGACATCGTGCCGTACTGATGTCACCAGCGTACAGTTAGAATAAAGCAAGAGTATGGTTATACTGAAAAGTGTGTAGGTAATCACAGCCATTCAGTAAATAAGCATTACTATGATTACACTATTGCTTAATTACAACAGTTTTAATAACAAACCTACCTAAAGCCTCTGGCACATATGTCACAAAACAGGAAGGCCTGCACAACAGGTCTGTGATAGAAAATGAGACAAATCCCTAGGACAGTTGTGGGTGTGTTGTTCAAAGCTCCCCTGTTGTGTTACAGGCACAGTATGGCAAAAGCAAATGATTTAAGCCTATAATTAGGAAATCATCTTGTGTGTATCTTCTATATAAATGATACCCGTTCCCCTTAACCTACTTATTTCTATTCCAGTCTCAGGTAAAGAGGCCTGGGATTACGTAGACGTGCGTGATGGAGCTCATATGTTCTGGTGGCTTTATTACGCTAACAGCTCATCTGCCAGCTTTCAAGATCTGCCGCTGGTCATGTGGCTTCAGGTGTGACTCCTATACATTTTTATAATCAGTCAAAAGTCATTTGAATGGATCTATTAGAATAGTTTGTTTTTCAGTATTTCCATGATGTTGATCATCATGGAGAAGTCATGTCACTTGCTTATGTTGTTGTGGATCAGGGGGGTCCTGGAGGATCGAGCTGTGGTTTTGGAAACTTTGCAGAAATTGGACCTCTTGACACTGACCTTGAGCCGAGAGAGACCACCTGGGTGCGTAAATTAGATTTTTGTGCGCTTGTGTTAATTTTCTTTTGCCAAAAAATACTCCTATAAAATAATTTTCATGTGTTTTTGTTTGGATGTTGATATTTATTTGTTTGTTTGTTTGTTTGTTTTTATTTAATTGATTAATACATTTATTTAAAAACAAAAGCTGTCTTGGTATACATTCCCAGATGTTGGCATGAATCAAGTTTGTGCCAAAGAGTGAACAGCCAATCAGCATTGCGATGCATAATAGCATATCAGTGGTGGCTCAGTGGTTAAGGCTCTGGGTTAGTATTCCAAAGCTTGAGGTTCAATCCGAAGTACCATCATGCTGCCACTGTCGGGCCCCTAACCCTTAATCGCTCAGTTGTATAAATTAAAAAAAAATGATAAATGTAAGTTGCTCTGGATAAGAAGTATGAGATACTACAGAAAACATTGTAGTTTAACAAATTGTAATGTTAGAGCTTAATTGGATTTGATCTGTTGATTGCAAATGAAAATATTAAGTCCAGACACAAAAGTTTTAAGGAAATTGTCCAGAAACTTCATTAAATCAATATTACCATATTCTGTGCATAATCTTATTACAAATAATACAAATGAATATAAGTTTAGGCAGTCGCCACTTGTACCATATAACCTCATTCTTTTGCAAGCCATTGGACATATTTGAAAATACTGAAGATACAAAGCTAATGTAGAAGTCTATCCCGGAAGTCAAACTGCAGGTCTAAGTCAACCCACAGTCACATGAACCCACGTCAGCCAGACATGTTTTTGTGGTTCTGATGTATAACACACTGTTATATTTATAAATGGGGAAAAGAGTGTCATGGCTATAAAAACAAAACAGGAAGAATAAAATCAGCAGTTCACTTGAATCAGCTCCGCATTTTTGAGATCAGAGTCGAAGGCGTGGCCTAAAGCATGGAGGGGAAATTCCATATGAAACTTTGAATGCTTTATTTATTTATTTTATTGGCTGGCTGCTATTGTAAGGTGTATATGTGATTTACATCTGCAGGTAGAGTAATTAAATGTCCCTGAGAGTGATACACTGTATGGATTATTATTATTATTATTATTATTATTATGTGGTACTGTCTATACAGGTGAACACGGCGAGTGTTTTATTCGTGGATAATCCCGTCGGAACTGGTTACAGCTACACCGACTCGTTCGACGCTCTCACTAAAAATGTAGCGATGGTGGCGTCGGACATGATGGTCCTCCTGCAGCACTTCTTCTCCACAAAACCCGAATTTCAGGTCACACATACAACATAAACAGTACAACATGAAAACACTATTACCCACCGCATACAAGCTTTACTGATGTATCTGAGGTTTAGCACGGCGTGTGTTAAATAAATAGACACAGAGTCCCATTACCCTAGAAGGTGATCACAACTTATTTTAGTAAGTATTAATTTGTGACGATCTCTAAAACCTGTTATTGCTCTCGTGTACAGAGTATCCCGTTCTACATATTTTCTGAGTCTTATGGAGGAAAAATGGCAGCTGCTATTTCACTGGAGCTCACAAAGGTACAGCAACACTGATATATCATAATTACAGTCTAACCTCAGGTCATTGGTCAAAGAGAGCCTTTCAAACAAGAATTAGATAAATTATATATAGAATATACAGTAAGGGTTGTCAATTAGATGACTGTGAAATAGGATATGTGTTACAACACCTCAAATGGGTGCCATTATTTTTACTATTAAATTAATACAATACTTTGGTTTCAAAAAAAAAAATCCCATTGAAATGACTCAATATTGCTGTTTGACACATTTTATCCAAAGATTATTGGAACTAAGACTGTCATCACATGTGAAAGTAAAGAAAGGTACCTCCACAGCATGGATAATGCAGCAAACTGTTTTTATATGTGTACTGTTTTTATTTACGCATGTAATCGTCTGACGATAGGCTCTATAGTATGTAGGCACGTCTGTTGGGCTTTTTTCCCCACCCAAGTCTACTGGCTGATCAGGACAACCTGCTAGTCCATCGCAGGTGACCTTCCCAGTATCTATTTATTTGTTTTTTACTGGTACCTATTTATACTGCTGGGGTCACAGAGACACACTTGTGGTTAAGACCTTGCTGAGGGGTCTTGGCACAGTGGGGGTCTAACAGGGATTTGTACTCAGGATCTCTCAATCATGAGCCCAGCACCCTAACCACTACACCACCGGTCCCCTTTATAGTAATTGGACGTGTAATCTAGTTTGAAGATTTTATGAGATGGCTACAGTTTGACCTTTCAGAGTCAGTCAAGGTCAAAGGCAATTGTCTCATTTAAAAATAAATACAGTATGTGGTTTCCTATTAGTGTTCCATGGTAACGGCAGTTCTATCAGCAGTCATGTTAAAGTTATAAGCGCTCAATCTCTAAATCTTTGTGACCTTGCTCTGACCTTGACCTTTGACCTAGACTTTATAAAATCAAATCATATTTGGGACTCAGAAAGGGTACCCACTTGTCCCCACCAAGTTTGGTGAAAATTTTGGTCAGTGTACAAACATGGCTGACTGATACATCTCTACCAAAACTTTGGTAGCTAAATGCCTATAGAGAGATCTGCTATTCACCGCGAAATTATTCTCCAGAACTATATACAACATAAGTACGTGAAATGGTTTATTTCTGTTAGTTAATGTGCTCAGAGCCATTTGTACTTCATTGTTTCTTTCTGTCTCTCTCTACAGGCCATTCAGAAAGATTCCATCAAGTGTAACTTTGCGGGTGTGGCTCTGGGAGACTCCTGGATTTCTCCTCTTGGTCTGTGTTTTATAGAAATCCATTGTTTTATAGTGTAAAATCTATGAAGGATAGTCTGGGATGGATCTGATGTGGTTTGCAGGCTTAGCGATGTCACAGGGGATGTGAAAGTCTGTTGTACCAAATGGAGAGTCGTGCGGCATTACTGACAGGAACTGATCCAACAGTGAAATCATTATCCTGGCTTTGGATTAAGTCCTTTTAGTAATAAGTATGCAAGTGTAAATTTATAATACCTGTTTAAAAGAAAAAAGTGGCCACTAAATTACGCTAAGGTCACACATAGCTGGCTGAGAACTGTGGCTGGGATTACTGTGGACATTAGAGGTGGTGTGTCACAAGTATCACAAGTAACATTATTCAGTGCTTGACCCCTGGCATATTTCAACACAACCAAACTTTCTGGGAAGGGAAGCCATGCCCTTTTGGTTCCCAAGGTACGGTAGCTCCCCGACTCTGAAGTTCTCCAACTGAAGTGCCTGGAACACTTATGGGTTGTAAGGTCATGACAGTTGACCCCCAGAAAGCAATAAAAATCATCTACTGTGATGTAATTCCGGCTGAGTGAGACCAGATCTTTACTAATGGGTCTATGAAGGATTCAATGGTGTAAGCAAAGTCATACATATTGATAAAATACAAGTTTAGAAGTCAGAAGTGAAATGTACTAAATCGTGTCATGAATGGTGATAGTGTGCACAGATTAAGTATATTATGTAATACCAT
The DNA here is from genome assembly GCA_028564935.1 of Neosilurus hyrtlii. Classification (NCBI taxonomy): domain Eukaryota; kingdom Metazoa; phylum Chordata; class Actinopteri; order Siluriformes; family Plotosidae; genus Neosilurus; species Neosilurus hyrtlii. The sequence continues at coordinate 7,088,851 of JAOUQZ010000024.1, forward strand.
CCAAAGACCAGCATTAAATTTGTGAACGCCTGCTAACATGGGGCAGCTGTAGCCTAATGGTAAGAGAACCGGCTTTGGAACCGAAAGGTTGCTGGTTCGATTTCTGAACCAGCAGGAAAAATATATGGTGGCAAGGGGACTGAGCAGTACCTTCCCTTCCTCCACATTCATGGCTGAAGTGCCCTTGAGCAAGGCACCTATCCCCCAAATGCTCTCCAGGCGCCCTTGTGTGTGGCAGCCCACTGCTCCGAGTGTGCATGTGCTCACTCTTTTACGTGTGTGTGCGCGCTCACTTTGGATGGGTTAAGTGCAGAGGCAATAATTTCCCTTGCAGGATTATACAAAAAAAGTCAAATAACATAAATAAAAGTGAAATAATGAGAATACCGCTCATTATAATAATCTTCTTTGTCCTTTTACTACAGATTCAGTTCTGACCTGGGGACCCTATCTGTACAGCACTGTAAGTAGCAGATCATCATGAGGTTGTGATATACTGCCAAAAGTTCAAAAGGTCCAGCATAACCACTGTACCTTAATTTAAAAATATATAATTAATACATATGCACGGCTAAATGTTGATGTTTGCTCTTTAAGAAAGCATCATTAGAAGGATTCAGCCCTTACGAGTCTAGTCACCAGCTGAAGACACCTAACAATAGAGATACCTTTTATTTATCTACCTTTATATTAACAGGTAAAAGTAAGACAAGTGTCCAAGACAGAGGGATTTACAGTTTCTTGGTAACATAAGCTATTTTGTTCGAGAGAGATATGAGTGTTTATAGCTGCTATAATATAAGCGATAACAAGAATCTGAAGTTTCATGGACGTCATATAAATGAAAAAAATGTACAGTGTTCGGTATATAAATGTAAAGTAAATATCGTTAACGTAGATGTGGTTGGAGGAAATGGAGTAATAATCACTGTAGGAATGGTAACAGTGACTTTACAATACCTGCACTTTTATTGTTTATCATGTAGTATAATTAATTTACTTCATAAGCTTGTGTTATATAATGTACTAATACTTTTTTTTTGTATCTGTACTACTGTATGGTTTTAATGTATTTGTGTGTGCAGTCCCTGCTGGATGATTTTGGTCTGGGTGAAGTGATGCGAGCAGCTAAAGAAGTTGAGAAGGCTGTTGAGCAGGAACAGTACGACAAGGCAACCGAGCTGTGGGGCGTTACCGAGAGCGTCGTAGAACAGGTCAGAGATGTTAGAACATACATTCATACACACACTAGCTGTGTTACTCTGTTGTGCTGCACTCTGTATACACAGATATTATATTACAGATTATCGACTATATATTACAATTGTGCATTTCAGGCTCGGTGGATATCGCTAAAATGAATTTGAACTTCCTGTCTCAGGGAATATTCAGCGCAACCACCCCACCTTAGGGGCATAGTGTACTAATAGTGTACAATAGCGAACCAATTGTGTCACTCCGGTGTCGAATATACAAAATGCATGTATACACCACTAACTTACCATGATCTAATGTACTGAGTGTGTACATGGCTCAGAGACACGCCTTCTCAAGACACTCCCACCGCTTTCCTGAATGCTTGGTGGATTTTTCTGTATCATGATTAGATAGTGTGTTTTGATACGGAGTGGATGAACGTAGTGCGTGTTCAAATTTCCTTCCAGAACACCAATGGAGTGAATTTTTACAACATCCTCACTCATAGCAGCGACATGCTCCAGTCCAGCACGGAAAACAAAGGAGGATATCTCTGTAAGTTACACTTCTATCCACATGATACATTATATGAAGGAATAAGGGAAAAAAACATGATGGAACAATGTCTTTTGGAATAATAATCAACAGTGGGGTGGATTTAATAGAATAATGTAGTAATTTCATAATAAAAAGGGAATTATAATTATTATTACTATGTACTTTCCTGTCTGTGTCACAGCTGCTCTACAACGGCGCCTTGTTCGACCTCTGCATGGTCAGTCACTCGATGAGCTGATGAATGGACCAATCAGAAAGAAACTTGGCATCATTCCCAAAAATGTGACCTGGGGAGGTACACATCTGTTGGAACTTTGCCGTGCATGTCTGTTTGCTGGATGTTTCCATAAAAACAATAACGTATTATAATATAAATATGTTGTATAAAATGAATAAAGCTTCTGACCGATCAGATAGAAGAGGTTAGAATAGAGTAAATTCATGATGCTGACTCAACACTGTGTGTGTGTGTGTGTGTGTGTGTGTGTGTGAGCCTAGGCCAGGCTGAAGAGGTGTTTTCCAGCATGTCTGGAGACTTTATGAAGCCTGTGATCGACATTGTTGACAAGCTTTTGGCTGCAGGAGTGAATGTGACCGTCTACAACGGCCAGCTGGACTTAATCGTGGACACCGTGGGTAAAGCACATCGTTAATTAATATTGAATAATTTTGCTAAATTTACATTTTTGGAATGCCTGGTCTTGCATCAAATTTTTTTTTGTCTGTAATAGCAAGAAATTAAAAAGTAGAACTCACAGCGTTTCTAATATTTATATTTTATATATTTATATATATATTATATTCATTATATTTATTATATATTTATATAAAAATAAAAATCTTAAGTAAATTGTTGTTGCACATTTAATTAACCGTGTATGTAACTACAAAATTGCTTGAAGATTACAGTATGTCATTAATAAGTAACACTGTGTGTGTGTGTGTGTGTGTGTGTGTGTGTGTGTGTTGCAGGTCAGGAGCGTTGGGTTAAAAAGCTGAAATGGGACGGACTTGAAAAATTTTCCCAGATGAAGTGGACGGCGCTGGAAGACCCGCAATCGACAGGACAAACTGGAGCGTTTTATAAAACATACAAGAACTTTGCTTTCTACTGGATCCTGAAAGCTGGACACATGGTAACAAATGAAGTTAATCTTGACTTAAGTTGTGTGATTATACAGCATGAGGAGAATACACTAATAATAATATCAAAAACACTATAGAAATAAAAACGTAATATTCATTGAAAGAAAACAAGATGACGGGATGTTTGGGACAAAAGTCACTTAAAGAGGAAGTGTCCTTTAAATGCTGCCTAAAAATACTGAACATGGTGTTGTGCATGTTATTAATTTCACTGTAGACCTATAGATTAATTTTGCTGGCAGAAACGTGTGTTGCAATATTAGGGATCAAGTGTATTCCTCCTTATAAAATTGTATTCAATAATAATTCAAAAATCTGCTTACTTTTATACAAGCATTTCAAGACTCAAGCTGGTATCTCACGAAACGGCGGATGCTAACAAGTGTAGTGAATTTTGGGTTTCATCAGGGTTTGCAAAAGGTTGTTACATGGGTCACTAAGGGTCATTTTGGTTCACCAAACACAGTGATGGGGAGGGTTTGCTCACCCTTGTTATAGGGTCAGTTATTCTTCTTCCTTGTCTTATCCAGCAGAGAGAAAAAGCAATTGTTCCTTAAGGGCAGCAGCTTCTTTCTGACAGAAATCCATTTCCATTTAACGAAATGATTCTTCTCTATCTGTGGATGGTTTGTTCACCCTTTTTATAAGGTGGGGTGGTTCTATTCCAAGATTTGCCTGATATTCGGCTGGTATTTTACCAGGAGTTGCTAACAGTCGCTAATGTTTGCCGACTGTCTTTCGCAGACACTTCTGCAAACATTTGCGTCAATGTTGCTTAATGACTGAGGGGAACCCTGATTTTTGTCAACATTCATCAGAAAAGTTGGCGAGTCCAAAAAATTCACCACATTCTCCAGTATTTGCTGCTCTGTGAGATAAAGGCTTAAACTAATTTTTGTAAAACTTAGGTTTTGCTTTAGGGTAAACCATTTTTTTTATTTTATTTTTTTACCCATAGATCCCGTCTGATCAGGGCCCGATGGCACTGAGGATGCTGAAGATGGTCACACGACAGAAGTGAAAAAAGGAAGGGGGGGGGGGTAGCTGCTTGTCCATTTTACTGACAATCAACACACACCACCAAAATCAGTGTTTCTTCTTTTTCTGACTTCACACCAAAATTCAGTCGTAGATGACCTTATTGTTTCATAAAACTGACTTATTTTGTTTTAACTTGATTTATCTGAAATAAATGATTTCTTTTCTATAAAGTTGTCTAATGAATTAATTCTCAGCTCACATGACACAAATTCACTACAAGCTCCACATTTGCTGTATAAACTGGCTTTTTTAAATTAATTAAAAACATTTTTTAACAATATTATACACTATTTTCAGTGGCAAAAGCCCACATTTAAATGTTTGTGAATATTTTTTTTCCTCTTTGCCATTTTATATTTTAACCAGATGGGAAAAAGATTAAACCTAAACGTAGTACAGGTCGTACTGCACACCAATATTTATAATCAGTTTAATGATGAAAATTGTAATTATTTGCAACAGTTACATGATGTTAGCACGTCCGCCTCACAGCAAGAAGGTCCTGGGTTCGATTCCCAGCTCGGGCGTTTCTGTGTGGAGTTTGCATG